>JBAMJV010001579.1:0-56638 GCA_037951105.1 Echinarachnius parma | reverse complement strand
AATTTACAAATCAATCACAAACGCATTCCAATCTGAATCACCCGAACTTGCCCTCCTGTGATTGTGACACGTGATACACGACATCACCGTGATCAGAATCGGGGTCTCATGCTGAGTACCAAAATTCGTCCAAATTATGTTTATTCTATCATGGCCATGTACCACTTTCTAGAGTTGTAAATAGACTGGAGATATCAACGCATTATTGTATGCGATTGAGTAAAAGACTATAACCGTGCATTTTTGCTGGTATTATTTAGCATGTCATTTTGTTTTTTTTTATGAAACATGACGTTTGTAAATGCGTCTATATAAACATCGAACCTGTTGAAAGAAAATGATACGACAGTCGTATAATGTTTTCGTATAATACTAGATATAGGTTTATAGCCGTTTACACGATCTGAGAGTAACGACTTGTACGAATTACGATAAATGCATGAATTTATTATTTGTTTTATAGACTAGTCATAATTTCAGTTTTAAGAGGATATCCGTGCTGAAAGGAAATGATATTGTGTTTTGTATAAGAAAGTCTTCCCCTTCTAGAGCGTCTTTCTATCTGGACCTTGTTCCCGCATTCCATAAAAAATTTTCCTTTTTGGATCCCCGTTATTCTTTCCTAAGTAATCCGATCGAATGGACACATCCAGCATCTCTGTGTTTTAAGTTGATAAATGATCGATATCGAAACAGGGCCTAGCAGTGCTAGTATACTATTAGTTATAATTAAGTGGTATGTATGCCATCGAAGAAAACGTTATCTGGGCGTGGTTTCTTTTTTCAATGATCGGATCGGATTGATATTAATTACTCTAGTTCTCATATCTCGATTTTGGTCGAATTAAAACAAAAAAGCATTCCCCACAGAAACAGAAACATGAAAACAAATATTTGAAAGTTCTTCCTTATTCCCATTCTACGCTCATGTCTTGTATCCGTATAAATGTATAACATGTACATTATCACATTATGAATAGAAGTCGTAATTTGTAAATAAGTCTAAAGCGGACAGTAATATCAAGGAGAATAAACCTCCTTGGTATTATTGGCATCGATAACGTCACGTTCTTGCGTTCTCCTGCATGACTAGCGTGATGAATTATTGTTTCCGTATCAAGACTGGTTTACTCAACAAAATGACAAACTAGCGAGAAAGTTTGCATTGTAAACAAGGACAAAACATGGCGAAGGTCAAAGAAGTACTATAGTACAGAACAGGAAGATTGCCATAATATCCTTTAGTTTACCTCGGTTTATATCCGGGAAATAAATCGCTTGATATTCCTTGGCACTCCGCGAAATCCCAGAGTTGATTTGGGACGAAAACTTAACTTCAAGTATACATGTATGGCAGCCAATTAAACTCGATTCCCCGCGGGGAAAATAGCAACAAACAAAATAATTAATGAACCTATTATTTTGTCTCTTAAAGTGATTCATTACCTTTGTCACACTTCTCGTGTACCATGTTGTTTGGCTTATGATCAGAGAATAAATGAATGGCCTTTGATTTTTCCAATGTCTCCCTCATTATGGAGATATTTATGATTGATTTTTAAAAGCATTCCGGAACGCTTTTCACTTGTAGTCAAAATCAATGTGCAGTAGTAGGTGAAAACATCCGACATATAAATGTTCACTTGTTTTACTAGGGTAAACAGTGTTCTTTAAAAAAAATGAAACTATCACACATCATTCAGAATAACCTTACAATGATATTTGTATAATGAATTCTCAATTATCACTTTTGGAGAAGAAAAACACATAACTTTAACTCCCACGCGTAGCTAAAGTACTAACAAGATAATCCATCGATTTCGACAACTGACACTATGATAGTTCAAAATGATATGAAGGCCTACGAAGAATTCGAAAGCACGCCATCTGTTTCATGGTGGATTTGGGGCGTAATCATGATTATCGTGATTGTCATGTTTATATGGAGATCAATTTGAATGCTAAAACACGTCTGTTTTTGTGATTTTTTAAAATCGAATAGGCAGACATGATGTGTTAATCAGACGACTGAAATGCACTTGCTTATTAGAACACAACAACCCACATATAATTTGCTAGACAATGAAAGGATCCTGTGTCGATTGCACCTGCATTATTAATCAAGGTCCCCTTATCATGTACAAAATGGATGGTTTATAACTTGTTATAGACGTTAGGCGAACTATGTTTATAATTATAATTGCACTATTAATTCAACATGATTATTTTGCACGTTGTGTTCTTTCCCTTATCCGGTAATAAGACGGGTGAACAATATTTATCTGTTATTAAAAGAGATCGTTTGCTGTTGTATACACAAAGTATTTGTTTGTATAATTTTCTCGGGATAACTTTGACAAACAAATGCGAAAGGGCGCGTGTTGTATAAGGTTACTGTGATGGTCTAGGCATTGAATGTGCGTCAAGATAATTATTTGGCCTTGATGGTCATGTACTTCTTTCTACTCATGTTATTCAATCAGTTGCTAATTAGCACGACAAAACAATAATAGCATTACAAACTAATATTTATAACTCCATTATGCTCGAAAGGTATAGAAAATTAAAAACGATTAAGTAAAAATAATGTTATCATTCAAAAAGAGCCATTCAAACACAAGAGGGCGCTGTATAAAAACTCAGCGGTTTCAACCATTTAAAATAAAATATTGTGAACGTGATGTTTTGCTGAAATAGTGATAAGAGGAAGCATTAATTTTTTTTTGTTTGACGGCTGGTTCAAAATTATCGAATAATATTGTGGGCCCCACAATGGTTATGTTTATGGATATTCTAGCCATTTCTGAACCGATTTTGATCAAATAAAGTTTATTCTGTCATTAAAATTGTATGCTCTTTCACATTTGACACTCAGTTTTTCATTATCTCACAAAAAAGTTATTTTGTGTAGCGCCCTCTCTACCAAAACCCAACTATCCCTTTAACCGGGCGTGGTGAAAGTGCTAGTCGTCTCAGTGTCTCACGCGTACTGCGGACATCATTAGTCATGTGTGATCCGTGAAATATAAGAAGGAAAAGAAAATAACGCAATATCCGTAATTATGTGGGATTATGATAATTACTTTGTGATCTTTCAGAATTCTAAACCGATTCCCCCCCCCCCCCCCCATAAACTTGCATGTGTGTTTAATTTCTATACATGCTTTAAATGTGCAGTATATTAAATGTACACAATATACGTTTTTTTTCTTTCTTGAGAACCCCCCTTATCTAAACATTAAATTGTCCCTTTAGAGACTTGGGGGAAAATAGAACAAAATAACACTACATTCCTCGACAGTCTCCACATTATTAAATGCCATGTAGGCATGGTAGGGGATCAAAATATTGACTGTAATTTTTCCCAAGCCAGCGTGATTCATTTCAGAATTGATTAATTTAATTCAAAGCCTTATAGGTCGGCTCGATTGTGGTATATAGTGAAGTATCATTTTGTTTTAAAGAGATCTAATAACATTGTCTAAATCCGCAAAACTTACTTAGAACTTTAGTGGTACTCTCATACCTTGTTGATCATGTTGATTCGTTTTACCAATAGAAGCATGTAACAGGTTTCGTTTTTTTTCAAATTTCCCTTTCGTTAAAAAGATATTTACGATAGAAGTGTTCGGATTTTTAATTATCCATCGGAAAGTTATAACTGCATGTGTACAAATTCAGTGCAATAAGTTAGCGAATATTACTTTGCATTTTCGCTCATTATAGGCCGTATAATATCCATTTAACGTGAAATGTGTACAGTCACATTACTCAGTGGACAAATCAGATCACAACAATATACATTTTATCAACAATTCATCACTTTTTGCACATGTCAACAAAGTTACTAGATCCCTTTAATATCGTAATTTACCATTATAAACTTATGTGCGGTCTATCTAGTACCACCTCCCCATGGCGTCGTGCTGGGTTACACTCTAAATTACAGGGATTTAAAATCTAAATCGTAGCTTGGATTAAAACAAATATAAATACACTTAGATTATTTGTAAATCTATGGAGACTTAAAAAGTCGCGCGAAAGCAATTGTTAATCGAAGGCCAAGGTGTGATTTTCAATCCATCAAAGGATTGGAAAATAACGCCAGGTTATCGGAGATTTGACGAATGAGAACAGAGATATTTCACACGTGACCTACTGCGGTATTCTGAAGCTCAGTTTTCTTAGTTTTATAATCATGAATATTCATAACTAGGATTACGGTTTTGGTTAGAGTTAAGGATATGATTACAATGAGACCACTCTTTCCATCATCGATTTACGTAGCGTAGTGGTCACGCTGTGGACCTCCACGCTCGGTGTCACGGGTTCGAATCCTCTCTTAGTCTTCTATTTTTTCTTTTGCCATGATAATTGGTGAGTAGCGCTTTATTATTTTAGTAAATGTATCATGCACAGTAAACTAAAAACTGAAAATTGTGGCCTGCATCACTGATTATGAATAATTCATTAGGATGCCATGAACTCGCCTGGGGCCTAATAAGATTAACATAAAACAAATCCAAAAGGGCTTCATTTTTAATCTATCTGGATTTATATTTTTTAAATCCAACAAAAGATTTATTTTAAATCATGATCGGCTGGTCCCTAACCACAGCCGAAGAAAGATTTAAAAGTAAATCTAATAGATTTAATTTTAAATCCTTGTAATTTAGAGTGTATAGTTGTCGGAAACTCAAACTCAACTTTGATTTTGGCAAATAATGTCAACGACATTCATGCTTGGCAGCGCTTTGGCAAACAGCAAAAACATATCAGCGTGCTGTGTGAAAGGGCTCTTTCTCTATTTCAACCTCGAAAGTTATTTGTACAGTCATATGAGATGTAAAAAATAATAAAGAACGTGTAATCAAACCATGTAACAGGATGCGTCTAATTAATTAGCAACTGTATATTGCATGAACACGCATATCAATAAAACACATTTTAATTTCCGTTTCTGTTCGCTTTTTAAATTCATTTCCCCGTACATCAATTCAAATGCATGTCATTGTAATCCTATAATCCAATTTCCATCTGATGACGCGTATAATTATCCATGTTAGCCTTTTGTCAAGGCTTCTCGCCTGAGCTTAATTAAAACATGGCAGGAAAAACTGGCAAACGCAAATTTGTATAACAAACGAAGTGGCTCACTGCTGCAGTTCGTCCTGTACGCTCGACTAGTCTTTCACCAGTCGTTCATAACTTTCAGACGTTGTTGTTGTTGTTGTTGTTGTTGTAATGTGGTTCTTTAGGCGATTAGTCTGTACTATTGTCACCACAGTCGTTAATTTCTTTATTTCTTTCTTTATATTTTAATACATGAGGGCATACTCGACTTTCTTTGACCAGTCGTTGCTTATTTTCAGACAGGAGGCACAGTCCCGACTGCAACTCGTCCTATATACTCGACTATTATTTCATCAGTTATTCCTGATATTCAAACGTTAGGCCTTGACAAAAGGCTAGAACGATGCAGGGAAATTAAATATTTATTAGAGTGATTATATACACCACCTGATGTCGTGTCATTCTAGTATTAATTGTTGGTTATTATACATATTTCTTAGCACGATAGCGGATGTGCGATATATTGACATAACACTAACGGAGGCTAGTGGTTCTTTTATAAGTTTGGTTATATAAATAGACAGGCATTTAGCATGGCATCAGTCTACACTCTGGTGCCGTCTTGGAAGGAAGCTCGTTACATTAATGTGCAGATAGAATATACTGTATGTTTTTTCAAGGCGTTAAAATAAAACTGCAAACTGCTTGCTAATCATTGCTAATTTGCCAGGAGTCTACATTCTGTCGTTTATATCAAGCAGACATTCACCGTAGCAACGACTATACCGTCTCTGGAGCATAATCGTGTTTCGTAGTTCATAATGATTATAATTTTTATATTGAATGTTATTACATTGATTACTTGATTTTTAACTAATTTTGCTAACTGTTATAAGGGGTTAAACTTACAACACATGTAATCAAGTGTATATATATACCGACCAAAATATTAAAAGGAGTATCAATTTCTACTTCAGTCTTGCCTCTTGAAAGTTATACAGACTCCCATTTCCTGGTTATGCTCTTCATTCTCCATGCACACCGATAAGTACTGGTACGTTTTGCATGTAATAACCCTCACAATATGACTTGGCTTATTATGTGGGTATAATAACCACCATAATTGTTATTTTTTTATATTTAAAAGCCAATTAATCCTACTTTCTTTTTTTCTCCATTTCTTTATAACAGATGATTATTAACAACAACAGAAGTGTGTAATATCAAGGTGCCGCTCTATAACATACGGCCAGGCCTGCTTCTCCATCAAGGGGGTACGAAGTTGCGGTGGTGCGATGTCTCGCTGTGACTGTGGTACAAGGGCCGAATTAGACTGTGGATGAGCTGACCGATCGATTGTTCACCAGTCAGCCCTCAGAGCTCAGCTCCCGGAACTAAGGAAGATAAGAGACAATTGGAAAGATAGAACCGGAACTGCACCGCCCCCGTATACTTGGAGAGACAACAGCCGTATATCTCGTATCGAGGTGAGTACCATAGCTTCCTTCTGTATGTGAAGTATAATTATGACCATTTGATTTATCTATCCCTTTCTCCATGTAGTTCATCGGACGCACGGAACAAAAATATACAGACATAATAATGATACCTTGTGTCCCTCACTTAGACACTCAGAGATACTGATGTTTTTATACCCTCTTGTGTGCTGGGTAAAAATATTAACTTTTATTTGTATAATTCATTCGTCGATGAATCTATTTATTTATTCACCCTTTTGACAATCAATCATTCATTCCATCGTCCAGTCGTAGGGAAATGTATGACGTGTGTTGTTTTTACCCTCAAACTCAAAGAAAATGCAAGGTTCCAAAGAGAACTCAGGACAGATTTAATACTCTGGTTTCATATATTAGCTGTATTGGTTGTGTAATATACCATTTGCAAGGAGTATCATGGCAATAGTTGGGAATTATGATGAGTTCCGAAGGAAGGTCGTAATCGTAATACCTTTTACAATGTTGATTCAGCCTACCTCACAGGGCTCCCTCGTATGGTGTATCCTGTCTTATGTTTCTTCTTCTTATTCCGTTCAAGTGACCACAATCAACTTGCTGATTATTCTGTCACTTTGATTTGTTTGTGATGTGCAGGATGTGATGTATAATCAACCGAGTTAATACCCTTCTCTTTTCGAGAAGTAGATTAGGTTCTTTCGCGTGCATGATATGTGACTGTCTTTTTCATATAATTATAAAGCCCTCTGCAGACAGAGCCGACTCGACCCGATCCGACTGATTTCAATCAGGCTAGAGTTGGGCCCGGTCGGTCGGATCCGATTCATCGTGTTGAATCGGCCCCAACTGGCATCCGACTGTCTCTCGACTGGCAAAATGTGTGTCGCGAGGAACTGAAAACTGAGCCGATCCAAATGAAAACCAGTCGAATCGGGTCGAGTCGGCTTTGTCTGCAGAGGGCTTTAGGGACCTCCTTTTATCGCACAACCCGAGGGACGGAGTGTTTTCTGTGAATCCTTTCCTGCATATGAATCATGGGAGCTTGTGTGTTAGCCACCCCCCCCCCCCCCCCCCTCCCGTGAAAGGATAACAATAATACTATAGGGATACCATTAAAACTACTTAAGTTAAAAACGATTTGGCTCGATTTTGACAAATGTACTTGTTCCATCGAATGAAAATGTGTCTGACGGTGCGCCGTTCATTATGATTGTTTGTTTGTCCCCAGAAGATATTAATTTCTCAATTCATACCCCCGTACTTCCTTAAGGCAGGAAAGGATTCATAACAAAACACTCCATCCCTCTGATAAGATGATAAATGGAGGTTCCGTGTATCACTGCATATGACAACAACTTGTTTATATACTTCTAAAATAAATTATGATGTTGACTCGATTGGCTAGTACATGGTATCTTACATTTACACTCGATGTAAAGTAACATAATAATAAATACATTGATTGGTCGTAAACAGCGCGTAAACCTCAATTTTCAAGTAGCACTATACATTTGAAGAAGAGGAAGAAGAATACCGCCATCTATCATGTGGAATAACAACGTGGCTCAAGACTAGCGATTAACATCGACCACGCAGAAGATTGATTCACTCCAAATTTGCATGGAGTGACTATGATCAGATTGGCCAGATTGCTTTGTTATATTTTGTATTACATTTCAAATCAAGGAAGTGAATTAAATAATTAATTAATTGTTTTTACCATTAAAGCCTTTAATGCTCTTAATAACAATTGGAGTGATGTATATACGTCATTACATTTCAATTAATTTTGTGCCGCAGCACCGTCAGCTAGCACGCACGATCCGCCTGCGAAGCCTATAGGCTAATGTATTCACATTTTAATTACGTGCAGAGGAGGAGTATGTTTATTTATATGAAATTCGCCAACTGTGATCAATCACAGTATGCCAGTTTATTTTTCTGATAGTTTGATGCAAAATTACATGCAAGAAAGGAAAATTAACATCCTTAATTCTTAATCCTTAATTTGTCGTGTGTTTGATTTACATATTGCCTTTAATATTCTGGCACTATTCCAGAGATCGTCTGAACAAAAAAAACCCAGACCCTCGTTTATCCCTGATGAAAATAAATGAAAGTAAATACAACAGTTTGCATATTCTCGATATTCACTCGTTTTTAAACATTGAGACTATTGAGAGTAGCTTTATCAAATCGTTTTGCGAATGGTATTGACATTATTTTGACAATTATTTATTCTCATGTTAATTTGGCACCTAGACTCTTCCGGATCTATACCCATAAGCATGGATATTACTATCCATGCCATAAGCTAGTATTTTGACGTTTGTGGGCGCTTAGCTTCTCACGGTCTTAGACTTAATAGGCCTATAATCTCACCATCCATATATCGTTACTATATATACTTAAAGGGATAGTTTAGTTTCGGTAAAGAGAGTACAGTTTTGGTCAAACTGAATTTTAGTAACCAAAACCTGCATCATAACATTACAAACTAATAGTTATAACTCCACCATGCTCGAAAGGAATACAAAATTACAAATGACTAAATAAAAAGCCTGTTATCATTCAAAAAGAGCCGTTAAAACTCAAGAGGGCGCTCTCTAAAATTTAATTGGTTTCAACCATTTTCAATAAAACATTGTGCATGTGATGTTTTGTTGAAATAGTGATTAGATAGAGAGATAATCAACAACTATTTAAAAACCTCTTCTATAAATTTTTGAAAAGAGGAAGCATTTTAAAAACAAATTTTAACGGCTAGTTCAAAATGAGCGAATACTTGTGGGGCCCCACATTTATTACAAATGGTTATGTTGATGGATATTTCAGCCGTTTCTGAACCGATTTTTATCAAATAAAGTTTATTCTGCCATTGAAATCGTATGCTCTAGATATCAAATTTGACACTCAGTTTTTCATTATCTCACAAATAAATATTTTATGTAGCGCCCTCTCTACCAAAACTCAACTATCCCTTTAATATGCCTATAATCCCATAGTCCATTATCGTTACTATACTTAATTAAATCAAACTCCGGTATATATAATGCGCCAGGATCGAAACAGCCTCGGCTTATAGCGGGTGATTTATGGTATTTTGCCTATATAGCATGAAGGGCAAAACCGTTTCTTACGAGAGCGATTTACGAGCGTCGAGTCACGGGCGTAGAGAGTCAGTAGTTGAGGGCCTGAGGGGTAAGAAGAAGGGGGAGGGGATAACGAGTATAGAGAAGTACAGCAGAGGAGGGGTCGGTTGCATCCTCCTCTGCCTCCTCCGATATCCACTCCTCTGTGAAAAAAACAACAACAACACTAAGCATTGTCCTAAGGACAACTTGCAAATACCGGCTACAGATAAGCTACGAGCTTTGATATGATAATGATTTGTAGGCTGGATGAACTATAGGGATATCAAGTGATACCTGTATAATTGTGGGAATGGATTTGCGGCATTGCAATCTTTGTTGGATATGAAACTATCAAAAACATCGGTGAGTTAACAACATAAGTTAACAACATAACTCACTGATGTTTGTTAGTCCTTTCCGTGCCAATTTTGGCACCTAAGGCGGCGCCTATCTCTGATTAATTAGCTCTAGGCCACACGTCTAGTAAATGTAGCGAAATCTACATAAGGGGGCCAGTCTTCTGGTAACTCGTGTGATTAACTTTTCCCTTCTCCATTCTATAAATGTTGAGCGCCTGGCTAGACGGCAGAAGGTACCATTTTTAAAGTATTTGGTATGACCCGGTGTGGGTTAGAACCCGGGACCCCCCATGCATGAGGCGGGCACTCTAACCGCTAAGCCACATGCTTGGTTATACCTGTAGATTAGCTACGCGCTTTGAGATGATTATGTTTGTACACTGCATGAACCTATATCCTCTATCATTATGTGAATGGATTTGCGGCATTGCAATCTTTGTTGGATATGAAACTATCAAAAACATTTGTAAATTATGTTGATATTGTTTTCGATATAAAACAATAACAGCATAACTCTCACCGATGTTTGTTTTACTTAGTTAAAGTTAAAGTCCTTCCCGTGCCAATTTTGGCACTTAAGGTGGCACCTATCTCCGATTCATTAGCCCTATAGGCCACACGTCTACTAAATGTAGCGAAAGCTACATAAGGGGGCCAGTCCTCTGGTAACTCGTGTGATTAACTTTTCCCTTCTCCATTCTATAAATGCCAGGCGCCTGGCTAGAAGGCAGAAGGTACCATTTAAAAAGTCTTTGGTATGACCCGGTCTCTGTTAGAACCCGGGACCTCACATGCATGAGGCGGGCACTCTAACCGCTAAGTCACCTGTAGATAAGTTACGAGTTTTGAGATGTTAATGTTTGTACGCTGCATGAACCTTAGATATCATGTATAATACCTCTATAATATTGGAATGGATTTGCGGCAATGCAATCTTTGTTGGATATGAAACTATCAAAAACATCGGTAAGTTATGTTCTTATTGTTATCGACATAAAACAATAACAACATAACACATCGATGTTTGTTAGTATTCACGGCAAATTCGTCATGTTATTCATGTGTTATTATTATCTCTTTCTTTATGTATTGTATGTATATATTAACGAAAATTCGTTATACCTCGTGATTTCGTCTTAGCTATTTTGATATTTGTAAATATGGGTGCATTTTATTGCACATGCCACTGCAATTCAGCATGTAGCTGCGAATGTGACATTTTGTTTGTTGAAAACAAAAAAAACACATTGTTATTATATGTACAGCGTTTGGTAGATATTGACTTTTATATGATTCGCTCAACGAGTCAACGTATTGCTATTTTTTTGGAAGGTCAATAATCAATATTGCGCATCGTTCGATGTGAATGTATGGCTTTATAAAAAGGGCTTTTAATTTCTTCGTATCGTTCATACGTCAGATTGTCGTGGCCACTCATTGCATTTGACAATGATTTGCACGCTTTCCCAATTTGAGGTCGAAATAACTCGATAAAGGTTCATATTGATTGAAATGATGAGGTTACCATGGCAACCTGGATTGTGCGGAAGTGCACACAACAACGTTTTGTCCGCTGCCCTTTTAATCATATATTTGTCCTCGGGATTTGAAATACGTGCTCTATTAAATTGATTTCATCTTGAAGCTTAGGGGTGCTTTTATTTTCTTAATAATATACTCTATACGCGATGTTTTGATTTAAATAGTTGTGTTTAAGTGCACGCCCAGTCCCCGGTACTCCCTTCAACTTCATTGTAGTGATTTTCAATATTTTTACTAGCTATAAAATCGATTTAACTTCAAGTTTCTGAGTGGATTGAGATCACGAACACTCGAGTATTCAATGAGTTAGGTTTTTAAAGTGAATGTCAAAACGAATCGCACCGGTATTCGCAAAATTTTGATTAAATATTCATCATTTGATTCTGCTCAAGGCCTTAATCACAAGCCTTTCGAAGAAAATGTATTAGTGAACCACATTTTCATGCTTTGAATTAAGCTAGTTTCAAACAAATTGCACGCATAATCGTTTTCGAGTGGTCTTTTAAGTGGATTTATGGAAATTGAATTGCGCCGCGACATCCTCATAACAATTATTTGTATAGCCTTGAGATGAATTGGATTGATCATATCTTTCAGCACACACAAGGAAATTAAGAAATGTTTTGTCGAAATACTTATTTGATATAATCAGATATTTAGTGCACGCATCTATAAAATAAATGTATACAAACCACGCATTATTATTTAGAGTGAATTGAAAATTGCACTGCAATTTGAATATACATTATAATGTATATTCAAATTGCAGTAGACATTAGTGGACATTTACTTATTCGTATGAAGTATGTTTAAATATTTATTAATCCATCCAGCTCTATTTGATGCTTTTGGAAGTCCTTGTTATGAATTCTGCAAGAAAATGTATATTGGACAGCGCACAGGATGGGTACATATTATAACGCCCAAGTTATGATTTCTCCAGATAAACCATTCCATGGACATGGATGAATTTTCGTAACATTTTAGAATACCCAAACTAAAAGGACCCAATCACCAACCCACCTCTCTCATCATATACATTTCTTTATAACCCTTTTTCCTTTCCCCTCTCCACCCTTTTCCTCCCTAATTATATCTCTTTCTCTGTCTCTCGACCTCCATCCACATTCTCGGTTATCATGTCACTGCCGTCGGAGCAGACTGATGGCGATTCACTATAAAGAACTCATAGAAAGGCGCCATGCTATACGCACGCTGCATACTGTAGATAATTGCATATTATTATAAATGTTGCATCACGCTCACACACGGTTGTGCTTGGATCTTAAGACAATGGCGCCGCCCTTAGTGCATTTCAGAATTCGACGACGTTGTATCTTTAAAGCGCCACCTGCCACATGCACGCACTTCTGATGTCACAGTACATCTGCACTATAAACCGCGAGGTAACTCTAAGTCACAGACCCTTGGGCTTGCACTCTTTCCAATCATTCCTATATAGCTAGATCGACTTCAGCAATAATCACAGATTATTGGCATTTGGCTTCGCCCTCTCCTTAATCACGACCCTTGCGGGAAATGATCATTTCTATTTTTATATATACCAGCAGAGTTCGTCTGCAATCACCAGTCTATCTAGTATTATTCTCCCTTTCTTTGTCTCGCGGTTGCAAATCTATTTTGTCGATTTCCTTTTCAATTTCTGTCTCTCGCATGCATATCCATCAGAAGGCGAAACGCTTTCAATCGTCAATATTTCTTATCTCTCATCCTGCCGCCCTCTACCACCTCCTTATCTCTTTGACTCCCACACGTTCTCCTCATTTCTTTCCCCCCCCCCCCTCTGTTTTCTAGTTAATATTCACCCACATATTTCTAATATTAGATCATGCCTTCCCCTGAAGGCGTTATTATTGGATTTGCCGGCTTATTTTAGTTTGTATCTATCAATGCTTTCTGAATATGAGATTATGTGTACGCCGAAAGGAAGATAAAATGAAATGTATATAATATTGCCCATAGTATACTATACTATATAGTATTAGGCGCCATGCTCTTTTCTGTGTACACAATGATCGGTGATCTATAAAGTCAAAGGTTGACCCCTTTCACACTAACGCGAATGCATGATCTTATTATTATTTGATGGTGTGTATGGGTTATTCTGTAACGGTTGGTTGTATGTGTTTTGAAAACTCATCAGATTATAAGCAGGGAGCTGCATCATGCAGATGCCACGTAATTTCTGCCTTGTGCACAGCGCTTTTGGTGGGGTATCTAAAATCAAAGGTTAAACCCCTTGCACTAGCCACTGGGCTATGATGATTATGTTGCATGTGAAATTACAATGTTTTGGGGACTTCATTTTTTTTTAAATCTTGATATTTTGTTGAACTCGTGGCCTTCCTGGATCTTCCTGGACAAAACATAATTGTGTAGCGGTTTACATATAGTTGAAACACCACGCAATAGTCTAGTTGTGTATTGCGCAGATTCTGTTCGTTCGATCAGTGAAAGAAATCTCAAATCCCATCTCCTTCAATGACTATAATAACACTAGTATTATACTGATTATGAATAAACAGATGTTTTCACAGTCTTGGGCTTTTTATTAAATTATTTAACCCAGATTTACACGTGGCGATATAGTGAAACGTCACATGTGTGATCGAAATGTCAAACTCCAAGGTTATACAGTCCTCGTCAATGTACACTTCTTCCCTTTTTTTTAAGTGTCTCTCTATTGATTGCCCCCATAATGTCCAATCGCGGAAGAAACATTAACAACAACGACATCAACATCATCAGCAGCAACACCGACAACGACGACAAGACGACTACAACAACTACAACAACAACAATGTCACCAACAGCAACAACAACAACAACAACAACAACAACAACAACAACAACAACAACAACACAAACCTTAAACAGCCTGGTGACTGTATACAGAAAAGTAGATTATATGTTGAACTACAAATACACGACAAAGGGCGGTATATAGAAGAAAATATATATCCTACCTGACATGCCTGATATGACGTAGATTCACGATTTAGAGTGATCCATTAAAGGGATCTAGTATATTAATTAGTAACTTTGTTGACAACATGTGCAAAAAGTGATAAGTGGTTGATATAATGTATATTGTTGTTATCTGATATGTCTACTGGGTATTATAATGTATATTGTTGTTATCTGATATGTCTACTGGGTATTGTGTGAACATTTTAAGTTAAAGGGATAGTTGAGTTTTGGTAGAGAAGGCGCTACACAAAATAATTTTTTGTGAGATAATGAAAAACTGAGTGTCAAATTTGGAAGAGCATACAATTTTAATGGCAGAATAAACTTTATTTGATCAAAATCGGTTCAGAAACGGCTGAAATATCCATAAACATAACCATTTGTAATAAATGTGGGGCCCCACAAGTATTCGATAATTTTGAACCAGCCGTTAAAATTTGTTTTAAAATGCTTCCTCTTTTAAAAAATTGTCAAAAGAGGTTTTTAGATAGTTGTGGATTATCTCTCTATCTAATCACTATTTCATCAAAACATCACATGCACAATATTTTATTTAAAATGGTTTAAACAAATTCGTTTTTTGAAAGCGCCCTCTTTCGTTTAAACAGCTCTTTTTGAATGATAACAGGCTTTTTACTTAGTCGTTTGTATTTTGTTTTCCTTTTGAGCATGGTGGAGTTATAACTATTAGTTTGTAATGTAATGGTGCAGGTTCTGGTTACTAAAATTCAGTTTGACTAAAACTGTACTCTCTATACCAGAACTCAACAATCCCTTTAAATGGACTTTATTTGGCTGAGAAATGAGCAAAAATGTAATGTTATATATTCACTAACTCATTCCACTGACTTTGTACACGTTTACGACTATCCATTAGATAGGATAATATCTGTATTCAATCGTAAATATATTTTTAACGAAAGGGAGATTTGAAAAACCGAAACCTGTCCCATGCTTCTATTGTTAAAACGAATACAACAAGGTATTAGATGAAGGGAACCGCTAGAATTCCAACTGGATTTTGAGAATTTTCACAATGTTACTAGATCCCTTTAACGTAATTGTTTGCGCGCGAAAATCAACACCCCTGTAATTGCAACGAGTAGCTTCGAGTGCATGTGAGAAGTCATCGTGGCCTAGTAATAATATTGCACCATTTATTTTGTGGTCAGTTGGTCAGCGATTCATTACTCCATGCACGAACCGTTTGTTACCACCCCTCTCTATGTAGATTTATGGTGGTGTTGGTGGGTAGGGGTAAGGAGTGGGGAGCGGGTATATATACGATTGGGTGGGAAGTGGTGTTAGAAAGGCCGTTCGCATGAAATACATCCGTACTGTGGGAATGACCCGGTGGGGGGGGGGGGGGGGGGGGGCCACTCAACTATATTGCTGTACACACGCGCGACCACAGGTTTTTCAAACCCACCCTAAACAAGTTTTATCCATTGGTCAAATTTATACCCTATTCAAGTATTTTCGCGTGCTTTTTTGACAATTTTGCCCCCTAAACAAGCATAACCCCTAAAACATACCCCTTATCAAGGTCTACGTCAATTGCTCTCAATTAAACCTCTAAAAATAATGGAAATGTTTAACCACCTTAAACATTTAACCCTAAACAAGGTCTACCTTAAATAAACCTCTAATGTACATGTACTTGTCAATAAGAACTACAGTCAACTTCACACTAAGTTGAAACTTTGCCTCAGTTGAAGATATTCAAAAGACCTCTATTTTTTTTTTAGGGGGGGGGGGGGGTTATATAAGTTGAATTTGTAAGTAAAAGTTTTTCATGTTTTCATCAGTACCAGCAAATTCAATTTAAGTTTGACTGTATATCTGATAATACCGATTGCAATATCATACAGCATGTGACAACGCCAAGGTATTTATACAATGGATCGCAGGTCTCTCGAGATATTTGTGTATAGTTACTATACAAACAAATGATAACTACCATGTCTTGTTTCTGAAACATTTTGGAATAATTTATTTACAAAAAATATGAACATCATTAAAACATACACCAAATCCTGAGTTCTTGAAATGGTTCAAAATGTTGTTGAGAAACCTGAACAATGGGTAGAGGACTCAGTGGCGTAGCGAGGGTCAACGGATTGGGGGGGCACAACTGCGAGGGAGCGGAGCGACCAAGCCCGTGGGCGCGTAGCGCCCGAGGGGGAGGGTGTGGGAGGGGGTTGTCCCCCTCCCACGGTAGGGAGCTTTTTGCAATTTTTCACTCGAAATAATGCAATCTGGTGCATACCTTGGAAGAAAATTTGATAATACAGTCAAACCTGTCTATAGCGACCGCTCAAGGGACCGGCGAAAAGTGGTCGGTGTAGACAGGTGGTCTCATTAGACAGGTGGGCGGCCATTTTGAATTTCTGGTCGCATATTGTGCCTATATGCACATGTGTAATTAATTGGCATCTGTACACGCACGTGTCCAGTGGACAGTTTAACATCTGAACACTTCAATCTTTTCAAACGAAAGGGAAATTCAAAAAAACAAAACCTGTCCCATGCTTCTATTGTTAATACGAATACAGCAAGGTATGAGGGAACCACCACCATTACAATTTGGTTGTGAGGATTTGGACAATGTTACGAGATCCCTTTAAAATAGACTCCTACCACATTTCTAACTATTAAAATCATACAATACGCTAAAACCCGTTCAGGGCCCCGTTGCAGGAAGAGAAACAATCGATTGTAAGATGCAATTAATGGTAAGTCAGATCACGTGTTTTAGATGCGTAAATTTTTCTGACTTACAATCAATTGTAACTTACAATCGATTGTATCTCTTTCTGCAACGGGGCCTAGGACTGATTGATTAAATTGGTTAAGTGCCAACGAGAATATTTTGCCAAACCACGTCCACGTAATAAATTATTAATACTCAGTAAATAGTACTCCGCGCAATTGTTGAGAAACTAACCGGCTGTTCAAACATCAGATAGAAGGACGCGATTTTATGATACTTATAATTATTTTAATAAATGTTCACTCTTTAGTACACATATAATTATCATTTATAATTATGTACTGAAACTACGTTTGAAAAATATATACGAAAATCTGTCGAATTCCTTATACTCGATGTAATAATGACCCTGGAATATTCACTCCATATATTAGAGACTAAAATACTTGAATCGAAATATGATAGCTAGGTGACCAGCCAAAGTCAATCTATAAGCTGTCTGAAGTTTATTGTCATTATAAAAGTTTGTTTTATGCATTGACCTGCTCAGGATTGGAGCCTTGAGTGACCAGAGGCGATCGAGTTGATGCCTTGGTCACTCAAGCGCTAATTTTGTGGTCGTTATACACAGATTTATATGTACGTCGGGACCCAAATAGGGTGGTCGCTGGTCGCGTTAGGCAGGTGGTCGCATTACGCAGGTCGCTTAACACATGATTTTTCAGGGGAGGACCAGAGAGCGGTCGTTATGAGCAGGTGGTCGATATAGACAGGTGGTCGCATTAGCAGGTTTGACTGTACTAACTTTAAAGAAATCATGACTTAAATCATCTCCCTCATGATTAGACTGCTATATTATACAGGGTGGCCCAGAAAGAATGCAACACCTACGATCGTTTATTTCATCAACTTCATCGACCAAATGTCATTGTTTCTTGTTTGATTGGGTAGGAAACGACATTGCCTCAGAAAATGACCCTAGGATCCAAACGCCTTACCCAAAATCAATGCTTATGGTATCATTTTATTTGAAAAAGAATGTTCTACCCAATTAAACAAAAAACAATGACATTTGGTCGATGATGTTGATGAAATTAACGATCGTAGGTGTTGCATTCTTTCTGGGCCACCCTGTATAGTATACAAACACAATCGAACCTACACACACACCAGACTCAAATACGCTCACATCGTCCGTGCCTGTCTATATTGTCCTACTTATTTGGGGGAGAGTGGGGGAGAGTGTGTGAGGGGGTTTACCCCCTCCCACGTGGAGAAATTTTTGAAATTGGTGTTTAAAATATCACTTTAGAAGTATGGTTATTATTGTCCTCATCATTATTACCATTATCATTGTTATTATGCATTTTGTAAGAATTATAGATTTAAAGGGGTAGTTTAGTTTTGGTAGAGAGGGCGCTGCACATCACAATTTTTTTGTGAGATAATGAAAAACTGAGTGTCGAATTTTAGAGAACGTGCAATTTTAATGGCAGAATAAACTTTATTTGGTCAAAATCGGTCCAGAAACGGCTGAAATATCACTAAATATATTTGATCTTATAATTATTTGGGGCCCAAATAATTAGATGATTTTTTCGAAAAATGAAAAAAATGCTTGCACTTTTTCCAAAATTTTCAAAAGCGTTTTTTAAATAGTTGTTGATGATCTATCTACTTAATCATTATTTTAATAGAACATCACATGCATTATTTTGTATGAAAAATGGTTGAAACCAATGCCTTTTTAGAAAGCGCCCTCTTGTGTTTTAATGGCTCTTTTTGAATGATAACAGGCTTTTTACTTAGTCGTTTGTAATTTAGTATACCTTTCGAGCATGGTGGAGTAATAACTATTAGTTTATAATGTTACTGTCCAGGTTTGGTTACTAAAGTTCAGCCTTACCAAAACTGTACTACCCCTTTAACTTCTAAAAAGGTGGGGGATGTTGGTATTTGTACAGGCCACCCCCGCATCAATAAGTGGGGGGATGGGATATATCCCCCATCCCCCGGGATTTACGCCCGTGAACACACTAAAACACACGCTGTTGATCCCATGTGTATCTCCTGGTGGAACTATTGTTTCTGGCATACATTTGAATTCAGATCTGTCTGATTAATAAAGTGGATCTGTAAATGATGTGTTTGATGTAGAAGGATCAGTCTCAAGAGAAGGGGAAAATGTTCTCTAAAGTGGAGGGCATTGCGAGGGAGCGAAGCGACCAAGCGGGGGAGGGGGTGTCCCCCTCCCACTGTAGGGAGCTTTTGCATATTTTTGGCTTTAAATTGTGCGATTTGGTCCATACCCGAGACAAAAAATATTATATGATTCGTAGTTCAAGCTATGGAATCAAACATACATAATGTATGCATAAGAAAAAGTGGGAGGGAAATGTATGGGGGGGGGGGGGGGGGGGGGCATGTCCCCCTTCCCCGTCCCCCGCCTGTTGACGCCCATTTTCAAGTACCGTGTGACTAGACCCACGACACGGGTCCCTTGGGTTAGGTTCAGTAGACCATGCTCAACTGATGCAGATGTCGACTCTGGAGAAGATGACTGATGGTGCTCTTTGCCTAGACATTTTGGACTACGTATAGTGCAGCTATGCGAATGATTTAGACACATTTTGCTTAATTTCGGGTCGTTCGACATTTTTTTTTTGTTTTGCCAAACGATTGGGGGGGGGGGGGGGGCACGTGCCCCCCCCCCGTGCCCCCCGTAGCTCCGCCACTAGAGGTTACAATGATACAAGGGATATTATTCTAGACACTCCCCTTCAAATGTGTCTCATATTATAATTGTATCTCAGAGTTGATTGGGGACCTGGGAATGGTGGAGGGGGGCGGGGGGTATGATCGTGCGATCAAGGGACGTTCCCGAGATCTGGAATCATTCGAAGTCGCACAAAATCCCCGGCAAACTCCAGACAAGTCCGGGAAACAAGTTTGGAGAAAAAGATACCCTAAACGCGTATTTGTTTAACTCCACAAACATACCCTTTTTTCAGATTTTGGCCTTTTTGACACCCTAAACGCGTCACGCGCGTGACGCGCCATGATCGGCAAAAAGTACCCTTTTTACGCGTTTTTTTGGTCGCGCGTGTGTACAGCAATATAGTTGAGTGGCCCCCCCGGGGGGAATGATTTAAGAATGTAATGTTTTTCCAACATGAATTGTATGGCGTAGCTATGGGGGCACAGACCATCAACTAACATGCTAACACGGAGCTTAGACTAAGCTATATGGAAACATAAGGGAACGTTGAAGAACTACTTAGAACACGACACATTAAAGGGATCTAGTAACTTTGGGCATGTAATGCGTATAATGCGTGAACATTTCACATTAAATGGATGTTATAAGTGGTATTCTCTAACTCGTTGCACTGACTGTGTACACGGTTATGACTATCCAGTGGATAGTTACATCTCCAAACACTTCAATCGTAAATATCTTCTGAACGAAAGGGAAATTTGAAGAAAAAAAACCCTGTTTCATGCTTCTATTGGTAATACGGATACAACACGGAAAGAGAGAACCATGCACTAGATTTCTCATTAAGTTTTGTGGATTTGGACAATGTGACTAGATCCCTTTAAGTCACCTGCCTCTCCAGGAAGTCAGTGGCAATGCGATGCACGCTACACCACTCGTGAATGCATATATTATTTGTATCTAGATAAACCTATACAGGGTGGCCCAGAAATAACGGAACGGGGTACTTGCCATACTAAAGACTCATGATGCCCGCCATACTGCATCGAGTAACGATCAACCGTGCGCCATTGTGAGTTAGCTGAGTTTAGCTGTGTATAGAGAAGAAAGGGTACTAACAATGGCGCACGCATTGAACGTTACTAGTTGCTATGACGGGCATCATGTGCCTTCATTACAACAAGCACCTCGTTCCGTTATTTCTGGGCCACCCTATGTAGTGAAATGCCCCCAGTTTAACCCTCTCATTATCAGAAACACAGGAAGTGTGATAACACTATGGCCTATCACGACGACGTGGTGACCAGGCCCCATATTCATGAAACCCTGCTAGCTTACCTCCTTGCTAAGTGTATTTTAAATGTGCAGTTTATTGAGCAACAAACATTTTTCCTAGTCCCCAACTAGGGTAAACTTGGTAAGCCTTAGGTACCCTCTATAAGTTAACCTAAGTTAACAACTAAAATATCATGTGTAAAATTCTTAGCCACGTCATCTAAAATAGACTTAGCAAGGAACTAAGCTAGCGGGCTTTCATGAATATGGGCAAAGATCACTTGGGTCAAGTCGATAGGTTAACATCTACGGTAGACGAGCGTAGCGTGCATTTCTCTCTACTCTTGCCCGTCGGGAATCGGTAACACGTTGAAAACACCCGGTTAACACTTTTATCGAAAGTTTGGGGCAATCGTGGGAATAAATACACTTTATACGAACTCGTGTTAACACTTATCAATTTATCAGACAGCGGGTAACATCGCACAGAGGAGGAAATACCCATAATAATTTCAAAGACGGTGCTAAAAACAAAGCACAGTGTCTTACAAATAAGGGAATGGGAATAATAGAGAATGCGAAAAGTAACTCTCTTTCGATCCTGGTATTCTTGAATCTCTAGAATTGTGTTAGAAGTGTTAACGCAGTGCGTTAAAGAGAAGTGTGAGAGTTCGACCACTGATCTCTATAAAAACATGTGGATATGCACATTCCCACTGAACACATTCTTATGAGTTGACGCCACAGAGCTGCCATCTTGCTATAAAACCTAGTTAAAAAATGGATTTGTATGTAATATACCTTCATAGTTTTTGTTCTTTGCGTGTTTGAAATTGTAAGAAAGATAAAGACACACATAATACGTATTCATTGTGAAGTCAAAATTAAACTGAATTCTCTTTTTGTGGTAGTTTGGCACACTCATGTATGTGCCACATATTTTGTCGGCCATTACGCATGATCTATCCATATCGTTGTATTGAGATCAGTGAGCTCAACATAGTCGCCCCACTCGCTTTTATCGATTCAATTTAGCTAGACGTGCTTTGAGTTTGACAGATAACTGCCTGTCAGTTGTTATAATTATACGGCGCACCCGATCCAGTTTGTTTTGATCAACGCTTATATACATTTCCCGGCGGTATTTCGTTATTTTATTATCTTTTCGTGGGGAGAAAATTGTTTGGAACATTTTTGACGTTGATTTCGAGGTGTGATTGAGTTTATTGAAGCCCGGTTGCAGCTGGCGCGGGGTAAATGTTTATTAGATTTATATCGCCTGCCGCATATATTATACACAAAGTCAATTTAGTCGATGAGAAAAATGGCATTCAATTTTCAATTCAATTTCAATTTTATTCTTGCTTCCAACAAAACATTACAAATGAATTATTACAATTTATACAAAATAGAGATATACATATTGGAAACAAGAGGGGTCCACTAAAAAGCAGTGCTTGTACAATTGTGGACCCCTCAAATAATAGTTAGGAATATTATTGTATATCTAAATTAACACATTCTAGACTACAAAAAAGTATAGAGGAAAAAAGGGGTGCCAACAGAGACCTACATGGGACAAGAGAGAATTTGACAACAATAGGAGAAGACGGATACAATACAACAATTAGACACTGCCAAACGGAAGTGAGGGATCGGGGGTACAAATATAATCAGTAGTACAAAAGGATGAGCTACATGTGGGGTTCAAGTGAAAATGAGGAAAAAGAGTTGCGCGCTTAGAAAGGAGCTATGCATGAGAAGGCACAATATATCATATCAGATTACATTTTGAGTCTGCGAGTAGAGAAAGACCTTGTTCAGGATGACGTACGGACGGGGAAAGAGTAAATGGGCGATATAGTTCAATGATGTACATAAGATTGTAATAAAAACAATTTAAATTTTTTCTTAAAAATATTAATCGATGGAGCATTTTTTATTTCAGTACTTAAAGAATTCCATAATTTGGGGCCTTCATATATAAATGTATTTTGAGCAAGGAGGGTCCGCAAGAGAGGTAAATGAAATTCTTCAGAATGTCTTGTTGGATAATTATGAACTGAGCTATTTTTAAAAAACATTTCTTGAAAAACAGATGGCAACATATTTTTATTATAATTATACATAAATTGACCAAGTTGAAATAAATATAGATCTTTTACCTTCAGTATCTTATTTTCAAAAAATAAGGGGTCTGTATGGGAGAGAAAGGGGGAATTACAAATAATACGAATAATCTTCTTTTGTAATAACAACACTTTATCCAATAAAGTTTCATGAGTGTTACCCCAAACTAAGATACCATAATTCAAGTATGGGAGTATCAAAGAACTATAAAGCATAATTAATGAATTAAAAGGAAGACATGTCTTCACTTTATTAATTATACCAATATTACGAGAAATTGTTTTACAAATATTATCAATATGAAATTTCCAAGTAAGGTTATTGTCAACCGTTACACCCAAAAATTTAATGAATGAAACACACTCCAAAGGGGTGTTTTCAAAAACTATGTTAGCAGGTAACGAATCTATAGATTTACTAAACAACATATATTTCGTTTTCTGGAGATTCAATGATAATTTGTTCGCTCTGATCCACGATAAAATATGACTCATTTCAATATTAATAATTTCAACTAGTCTATAAGAATCATTATGAGAAAAAAACAAATTCGTATCATCAGCGAAAAGTACGAAAGACAAAATTTCGGATGATCGACAAAAGTCATTAATATATAAAATAAATAAAAGTGGGCCTAGTATACTACCTTGTGGAACACCACAATTTATATTATGGGGAGCAGAAGAGTTATCATTTAAAGATACATACTGCTTTCTATCCGAAAGATAGCTCCTGAACCACTCCAAGGCCATCCCACGTACACCATAATGTGAAAGTTTATAAAGTAAAATGTCGTGATTAATTGTGTCAAAGGCCTTGGAGAAGTCCAGGAAAATGCCTATCGTATGAGAAGATTTGTCGATTGCATGAGCTACCTTCTCAATAAAAGACAATAATGCGTGTACAGTATTATGTTTTTCCCTAAAACCAAATTGGAGATTAGAAAAAATATTATTATTCTTCAAAAAGGATACTGTCCGGGAATAAATTATTTTTTCTAAAATTTTCGAAAAAGAGGACAATCAGCGAAAAAGAGGACAATCAGCGAAAAAGAGGACAATCAGCAACTCAGCGTATACCATTGTAATTAAATCATAAGGAAAATGGGAAAGCTTCCCGAGGTGTTGATTAATTTATGTGTTATACCCCTATTTGATTTTGATTTTCCTTTTGTTGTACATAGTTTTCTTTTTACCATGTTTAATAAAATGAAACAAGGTTGGTCGTCACATAATGTTATAAATGACTAGAGGATAGCACCAATAAACGAACAGGCAGAACGAATTATACGTATACACGCACACATGCAGAAAACACACACACATACACAAACACACGCCCAAACATACACACATACAAACAGACGAACGCGTGACTATTATTTGTGTCATTAACAACAAAATAAAATCGTTATTATTTCTGTGTAAGTTGTGCTACTGATAATTGTTTTTTTTATACGACTCCCTTATTTTTGTTTGTAAATGTTAAATATATTAAATGTTTTATCAATCTGTGGTGCTTATTATTATTATTATTATTATTATTATTATTAAAGTAAAAACTTGGATGAGTGATGGGCCTTAAGCCCGGCGCAGACAGAGCCGACTCGACCCGATCCGACTGGTTTTCAGTCAGGCTAGAGTCAGTTTCGCTCAGTCGGAGCCGATCCAACATGATGAATCGGCCTCGAATGACCTCCGACTGGCACTTGACTGGAAAAACCGGAGTCCTGAGGCAGCGCATACTGAGTTAATCAGGCTGTAAACCAGTCGGATCGCGTCGAGTCGGCTCTGTCTGCGCCGGGCTTTAGTCTCTTTCGTCGAGATAACGACGTTAATAAACAATTACTTTTTAATGCTAGGTCCATTCTTAATGGTAAATAAAACGCCTCCATAAGTCTTCATAATACAACCACACCGCTGGCACGTTAATGCTCGCGTATCCTTATTTCTGTGTACCACCATGAGTGTATTATAATTACATGCGTAGACTTATTATTCGATAGTAAGATTACCTACTACTAACATGATTAATAGGGATATTAATACAAGATCAAGACAATTTAAAGTTACATTTTAGATGAGTAGGCCTAATGGATCGTAGTCTCTTGTGTCAACAGAACAACGTTTATTAATAACTTTTTAATGATAGGTCCATTGCTAATTGTTAATACAAACGCCTCCATGAGTCTTAAGAACCCCACAGACCGGTAATGCTCCCTTATCCTTGCCATCATGAGAATAACAGTACTATAATATGCGTAGACTTTTCATTCCATAGTACGATTACTGACTAACGGGATTAACATGATTAATAGGGGTATCAATACAAGATCAAGAAAACGTCATTGTTGTGAGAAAAGATAAATCCAGCCAAAGAGCATACATATTTAAAAACAAATATTCTATCATGGCTCAATTGAGTAAAGCCCGGCGCAGACAGAGCCGACTCGACCCGATCCGACTGGTTTAAATCAGGCTAGAGTTGGGCCTGGTCGGTCGGAGCAGATTTATCGCGTTGAATCGGCCCCAACTGGCATCCGACTGTCTCTCGACTGGCAAAATGTGTGTCGCGAGGCACTGAAAACTGAGCCGATCGGAATGACAACCCGGCTCTGTCTGCGCCGGGCATTATGGATACCATCTTGTAAGTCGGAGTCTTCTCTATGTTACGCCATGATATTTTCAGAGGATAATTGTTTCTAATTTGGGAAATATTTATTACAAACTAAAAGAGAGCTTCATCATACATGTGTTATGTATATACATGCCTCAAAAACTTAAATACTATTATCACCCCAAGTACAAATGAAAATAAAAATATTAAAATAAATAAAAGGGAGGTGAGATCGAGCTTCATTTGATCACCGAAGTACACAAGTGAATTAACGGCCTTCTCGTTCTCAACCGCCATGATTGCGATAATTTGACATAAAGCTCATATAATAGCCTTCCCGTTTGCTGCCATAAGGTCTTAAATGCGTCTGATGTATAGACGCAGATGAACACGTCCTGGGTCATTCAACCCATTGCCATGCACGTGACACGTTCTCTCGTCGGTCATCCTGTAATCCTGTATAATATATACATGTATATCTATCATCCCATTTCATGGACAAACTGCATATAGGTTTATAAACATTGATATTAGATATCATATGGCCAAGTCCCACTTCCTATCCGTTTGACATCCGGAAGGTACTAGCAGGAAACGAAATGATGCGGACCAAATTCGGAATGGACTAGTATAGTATACTTTTAATTCATCTCCGTTCGCGTGAAACGAAACGTCATGGAACTTCGGCATTTGCAAGATACTGACCGTTTCGCCACATTTTGGTCGGATAGGAAACGGAAGGAGAGACGGTGCAGTGGGACTAGCCTTTACGGCCATATGATATATAATATTATCACCTGACTTATACAGTACATGTCGCTGCCGTGGTCTATTTTAGGATAGACCATGGGGATAGCACATGGCCCCAGATTAAGTCAGATGATAAAACAGTTATTATATTTGTTGTCGGGGAAAATCACGGAATATTCCTCGGGATTTCAAATGCTATTTCGTGAAGAAAATAAGTCCCTCGACTTCGTCTCGGGACTTATTTACTCTTCCCTCAATAGCATTTAAAATCCCTCGGGATGTAATATTCCGTGCTATACCCTCCACCGCCATGTAATAACTGTATACTATCGTTATAAACGTATGATGTTTGTCCATGATACGGGATAATAGATACATGATGACATACGTGAGAAAAGGAGAAGAAGGGGTGGGACTATAGGCCATAATTAGGATGATTGTGCGCGATGTGGGCGCTTTAATGAGGGTGAATGCATAGAATTATGAATAAACAAACCAACCCGTTTATGTTTCTATATTGGGATCTAATGATTACGCAGATGAAAATGCCTCGGCCATTGCCCACGTATACAGGTGTTCCTATTCGCCCAGTGTGTGGATAATTATTCCCCTTCTTGGTCAAATGGCCTGGACATTATACAAAATAATTGTTATGGAGGTGATATGAATATGCTTTGAAGCAGATATAGCAGATATGCTTGTTAAATTCTGAAATAATTATATAACGGTATCATGGCCACTGCATATTATTATGTACGATTGTGAAAAAAGTGAATATTGAATCCAGCGCTGGCTTCTTTGTTCGGCTTTTCATTTAGCGGAACCAAGGGAGGATGATTGTTATGTAGCTAAGCAACTGTTACATTTTCCTCTTATTCGATTATTATACTAACTAATTCGATATAAAAAATGGTTTCGAGGCAATGTCTGCTTGAATGAATGTTTTTTTGCAAGTACAATATATTGTAAAGTAAGTATAAGAAAGTAAGAAAGTAAATTAAGTAACATTACTTACCGTTCGTTTCATAATAAAGGAATGGCAATTAACGTGATGCCTTCCTCTGAAACTCTGTACGTTATATCACTATAATCTTTAAAGGGATAGTTGAGTTCTGGTAAGGAGAGTACAGTTTTAGTGAAACTGAATTTTAGTAACCAAAACCTGCATTATTACATTACAAACTAATAGTTATAACTAGAAAGGAACACAAAATTACAAATGACGTAGTAAAGATCATGTTATCATTCAAAAAGAGCCGTTAAAACGTAAGAGGGCGCTCTCTAAACACTCATCGGTTTCAACCATTTTGAATAAAATATTGTGCATGTGATGCTTTGTTGAAATAGTGATTAGATAGAGAAATAACCAACAACTATTTAAATACCTATTTTGTAACTTTTTTGAAAAGAGGAAGCATTTTTTTGAATTTTTAACGGCTGGTTCAAAATTCTCTAATAAACCCGGAGCCCCGGGTTTATTACAAATTGTTATATTTATGGATGTTTCAGCCGTTTCTGAACCGATTTTGATCAAACAAAGATGATTTTATTGTTTAAATATTATGCTCTTTCAAATTTTACACTCAGTTTTTCATTACCTCACAAACCAATTAAGTAGTCTAGCGCCCTCTCTACCAAAACTCAACTTTCCCTTTAAAGTTATAAAAATAACATTGTTTACAATTCGTCTTGCAACATAGCAAAGACAGTTAGCTTGATGTCCTTTATAGACATTGTAGATCGACACTCTCCTTTGAAAGCCAGCACGACAGCCAAAACCCCACTTGACATGAACTAAGTGGTGTAGCTATACGGGGGAGGAGAGGGGGGGGGGGGGGGGGGGGGCATTCCAAGCATAATGGGAACATCCTTCCAAATACAGAAATGCATTGTGTTTGCCCCTAAAACAGTCCGACCACTCTACGCCTCTGCATGAACTCCCAACTCTACCCGAATATTGAACGTTTAGTGGGTGGAGAAAGGCAATAACGTTCGACAACTAATACTGATCGGTACTTTAGAAGTAGAGAGGTGCATTATGCACGAAAGCCGCCATTAACTGCGTCGATATAGATGTACTGACGCAAATTCGAATAACGATTGGACTAAAAGGAGGCCGAGAAATAGCCACGTGACAAAAGACGAGAACGCCTTTATTGGACAGGTATTTCGACAAATTGTAGATTTCTTCAGTGCTTTTTTTTTCGACCGATCTCGAACTCTCAGGGGTTTTCTGTTTTAGAAATCACAAATACTGAAAGTAACTGCACGTACAAAAAAACGTATACGGGACGGCTGAACACAAAACTCATTACGAGAAGATATTATGTCGTTGAAACAATATTGTTTTGTTGGACAAAATAATGTATTCATTACTCTGTCTTATTATAAATGTTATATTTCCTTGTTATTGATTACATACATTTTGTTTCATTTTCTAAATCAATCAGTCTGAATCCTGTCCACAGGCCCCCGATTCTAAACATTTTGGTTATTTCAAGTCGTGTGTCGGCGCACGTCATATTTATGACATCAATCAAGATCACGATCTAAATTTGGTATCAACCGTGTGTTATATTTAAAACCTGGCTAAACGGGCTTACATCAGACATGTGAAACGAAATGAAACTGATGTTTTGTGTGGTTATATAATTACGTACATTTCACTGTATTAAACATAAAATTATGTTCCATTTTTGAATGCCGCTGGGCGAGTTTTTGAAAAGAATTTCCGACTGGCTTGTCAAATGGACTGCAATTTGCAAAGTCAAGGTCGTCGTTGCTCGCTCGAGTTTTCAAAGACTACACAGTGTGCATTCGCTAAGGAGGAGGATAGGGGACAATTGCCCCTTCCCCTACATGTGAGAACTCCTGCCCTCTACCATAACACCCATTATTAGCAGAAACTCCTCCTCCTTCGTGGTAACCCCCCCCCCTTCTTTTGATGCCACCGAAAATATATGAACATTAGAGCTCGATCGACTCATAATTGAATTAGTCATCCAAATATCGCTGATGAATACTTCCCATAATTACACACAGAAAGAGACGTATATTATATTAAAGGGGTAGTACAGTTTTGGTAAGGCTGAACTTTAGTAACCAAACCTGGACAGTAACATTATAAACTAATAGTTATAACTCCACCATGCTCGAAAGGTATACAAAATTACAAACGACTAAGTAAAAAGCCCGTTATCTTTCAAAAAGAGCCATTAAAACACAAGAGGGCGCTTTCTAAAAAGGCATTAGTTTCAACCATTTTTCATAAAAAATTATGCATGTGATGTTTTATTGAAATAATGATTAAATAGAGAGATCATCAACAACTATTTAAAAAACACTTGAACATTTTTGAAAAAGTGCAAGCATTTTAAATTTTTTTTGAAAAATCGTCTAATTATTTGGGCCCCAAATAATTATAAGATCAGATATATTTATTGATATTTCAGCCGTTTCTGGGTCGATTTTGACCAAATAAAGTTTATTCTGCCATTAAAATTGCGTGTTCTCCCAAATTCGACACTCAGTTTTTCATTACCTCACAACAAAATTGTAATGTGCAGCGCCCTCTCTACCAAAACTCAACTACCCCTTTAAAGGGTTAAAGAAGACGGTGCGATAATATTACCACGTCATTGTATCTCGAGTGGTATAGGTCTTTTTATATAAACTCACGAGTAGTTCACTTTATATTTAACCTACAAGATGGATACGATGTAACATATTAACTTCCTCAAGTGTGTGATTAATGAATACACCCAAGGTTAGTTGACGATGGCGTAAACACTCGAGGGCGAAATTTGAAACTGAAAAGCCCTTAATTGCGGAAATGCTAGACTAATGTAATAACGTAACCAGAGGGACGGGATAACTCGTTTGAAAACGTGACTTTCATCTTATTCAACACTATTTACAGAGAAATTCGGGAAGTACGTATTGTCATCTAAACGCACACATACACAATTAACATATACATACAAACAAGCAAACACACACACACACACACACACACACACATATACAACTCATACATACATGCATACACCTATACATACACACCTATGCCCCAATGCAGAAATAGTAACAATCGATTGTAAAGTTGCAATTAATTGCAAGTCAGAAAATACTTGCGCATTTAGTCATAATTATGACTTACAATTAATTGCATCTTTACAACTTATTGCATCTCTTTCGGCAATGGGGCCCTGGACCACATACACAGATATACATTTAGAGAAATAGTGGACACGATCGCAGGAGTTTCATCTCCACCATGCATTTCCAAGATGCATAAATCACGATGAAAGTATCAAATGCTGTTTGGTGTGATGGACTCAAACTAGAACGAACCAATTGGAGAACAAAATTCTTGTTGTGGCCGGGCGGGGGAATGTGGGGGCGAGGGGGTTGGGTGCAGGGGGGGGGGGGGATCACATTCTATATCTTTAAAGAGATAGTTTTTGTCAAACTAAATTTTAGTTACCAAAACCTGCACCATTACATTATAAACTAACATATATAACTCCACCACGCTCAAAAGGAATACAAAATTACAAATGACTAAGTAAAAAGCCTGTTATCATAAAAAAAAAAGGGCCGTTAAAACTCAAGAGGGCGCTCTCTAAAAACTAATTGGTTTAAACCATTTTATATAAAATATTGTGCATGTGATGTTTTGTTGAAATAGTAAGAGAGATAATCAACACTATTTAAAAACCTCTTGTACATTTTTGAAATGAAGAAGCATTTAAAACAATTTTGTAACGGCTGGTTCAAAATTGTCGAATAATTTTTATTGTGGGGCCCCACAATTATTACAAATGGTTATGTTTATGGATATGTCAGCCATTTCTGAACCGATTTTGATAAAATAAAGTTTATTCTGTCATTTAAATTGTATACTCTTTCAAATTTGACACTTAGTTTGTCATGATCTCACAAAAAAGTTATTGTGTGTAGCGCCCTCTATACCAAAACACAACTATCCCTTTAAAAGTGTGAAAGATCCTTGCTAAAGTGTTGTGGATCACATTCTGAAGGAATGTTAATGGTAGATAGGTACTCTAGTTAATGGCCGTTCACAACCCCGCACCGCTGTTTATGTTAGCTATCCTTTAATGCGCTTCTATTGCTTTTCCCCTGTCGAGATGGTATGTTTTAATAGGGAGATGGGGTATTAGATGGTCATGCTGTTCGCCATGTTTTTTTCTTCTTAAGGTGAAATAACTCTTCTCCAATCCAATATAACGTTCGAAAATTTCCTTAAAGATGCACATGATATTTCCAATGATAATGACGACGACATAGATGGTGATGACGGAAAAAGATGATGATGGTGGTGATAACGAGGATAATGTTGATGCGAGATTCATTATATCCGACTATAGGTTTGGATTAACTATTAAGAAAAATATTTTGTAGATTTATGCATCAATACTGTAAAACTAATGTTAATACAATAATATAAGCAATTAAGCAAATGACATTTGGGTACAAAAGGAATGGTTACGATACTAATTTTCATCCCCTTGTGGAAACAAAAACAAAACAAATATACAAATATTGGTAGAATGCGTTCCTAATGTATAGTATTTTTGTTGTATTTTTATAGTATTTTTATTTTACCGTTTCACCCACTAATTGATGTCGCGTAGCCAGGTTGGTTAATTGTTTTTTGACATGCGCGTTCAATCAATTGTGATTATTTACGTCTGGGATCGCCCTTTCTTGTCACCATCCGAGAGACGCAGCCGAGGTTCGAACTCGGGTCGATTAGTACGAAGATCAGAGCTCTGACCACTAGACAAGGCTACATCTTCACGCGTAGCCAGCGTGGGGCAGAGCTGGCGTAAGCCCCACTCCCCACCTCCCCGTTTTGGAGATCGAAAATGCAAATCAATAGAAGTAATAACTAATCGCGAGCTAGACCATGTAGACGTAGAGTCGTGCATGGGTCAGTCATATCATATCGTTTAGTTTGCGGTCGCCAAGTGGCGTAAAGCGTAGTCACCATTGTCATCACACATTATAAGTCAGAGAGGAGGAGGTGGTTAATAATGGGGGAGGAATCCCTGCGGAGGGAGCAGAATTGTATTAATTTCACCCACATGGGATTCGCAGTTTTCCCCTCATAGCGAGCCGGTATTACAGCTAATCTATGCGATTTACCCCTTCTGTCCCCTGTTTCTAAAAGTAGTCGATTCCATCTTTCATAAATCTCTCCTTCTCGTTCTAATCGCATGGGCTTTTTAGATGCTACGCCACTTATCCCTCTCATTTATTTTAATGCATTCCTTAATCAAAATTAGCGAGCGAAGTCGGGGGCCAAGAGAAACGATTTTGGATGTGTGATTTTGATTAAGGAATGCATTAAAATGAATTTGAGGGGCCAGGGAAACACTTTTGGATGTGTAGGAGTGGAGATTAACTTCGTTAAAAAATTATTAGAGAGTGCATATAAATTAGAATTCGCACCTGTGACCGCCATTTGGTTAGATATGTCATTTACATTTAAATACATTTTCACACTTCTTATACGTACGATTTCGTTTGTTAGCCCGTGCCGGATACAGGGAACATCATGGAATGTTTCTCTCCGAGGGATTTGAAATGCTATTGAGAGAAGATTATAAGTCCCGAGACGTAGTTGAGGAATTTATTGTCTTAACGAAATAGCATTTTAATTCCCGAGGGATCATTCCAAAACGAAAATCCTCCTGTATTGAAATATCGCGGCTCTTCGGTTTTACATACTGAAATATGTTAACATCACATGATTGAGGTTAGCCAATGAATGACTCGTATTTGACCAAGTCGGATAACATAATTTATTAAGCGATTTCTTATATTTAGTTTTGCATGAGGCTTCACCGCCTTCAAAATTAATTGATTAGATATAACATTACACAAATACATATCCTTAATAGTTGTGTACACGATGTTAATGTTGTTATGAATTATTTTTTATTCACGGAAATGTCATGCCATAAAAGTTGTTGACGACGGCTAATTAAAATAGCGTCAATTTTGCGATCATCGCATCAACTATGGTCTTATAATTAATAATATAATGCATTACATGACATTAGTTACATACATTATACAAAACTCGCATGCATGTGATAGGCCTATCTATTCAGCATTCAGTCAACCATAAAAATAAGATTGTTGTCAATCTTGACATGCATCAAAATATGATTTGTCTTGTTCCCATGATGGTGACAATTATTGTATTCCTCTCCGGTCGTTGGAGCATGACGACACAATGTCACATTCGTTCAGTGCATATACCACAACTCTTATCCAGTAGATCATCATAAGGATCGGTGGCGCTAGCTCCAATCCAGTTGATCACAGAGGATCAGTGGCGCTAGCTGCGCAGAGTGAGAGTGGTCTCAGCGTGGCGACAACGCATTAACTTTGGTCACTAGAGCATGACCACAAACCGCATGAACGAACCTGCCCTTAGCATCATCATTCATTACCTTGGACTCTAAATCATCATGTCGCTCCGTATCCAGTGAAGTGCATATCAGTGGCGCTTGCTCAGTCGTGCTCCATGGTGCGCGCTCACTGCGGATTATCCTCGCTCAGTGGAGCGGTGCGTAAAGAGATGTAATCAGTTATCGAGAGCACTGCATCATTATTGTGTATGATACTACTAGTACAGCTGTACAGCCAACCACAATTCCATGATATGTCTGATTAAAGCCACTGCGTATGAAAGGCGTTGCGTGTAAAACAACCAACATATAATATTGGCGTTATATCATTTATGAAGTTGAATAAGATGCAGGGTGGTCTCATGCTCTGATTTTGATGACGCTAAAAATAGGATCTATATCTTAACATTCGAGTTGAAGACAAGATATTTGTAAATAATTCGCTTTCATTCAAGACATCAATGAACATGTTAAGCGATCAAAAAAGCTTGTATGTAACACCTCCAATAAGCGAATAGAAAAAAACATATACCAAGGCAGAGCTCTCTTTCAACGCGTAAACTTAGCCAACATGGCTCTGTTTATCATTTGTATTTGTTGAATGCGTCCATTTCGCATCGAGTGGTTGGTTTGGGTTATTCATAATTATATGATCACGAGTCTCTATCGCCTCAAAATAATAAGACCATGTTTTGAGTAAAATGAATTAAAGGAAACCAAAATGATAGCATTTCATATGTACTACTTCGTTCGCAACACCGAGAAGTTTAATTTGATATATAAATCATAAGAAATGGCCCACCGATTAGCCCACACCAATCACTCAAAGAGACAGAACAATTTTGTTTTTGCGGCGTCCCGTACGAACATGGAAGTGGCCATGTTTACATTTTCTGTGCAGTCCCCAGCAAAGATATGACGTTTTCTTGGACCTAAGCACCAAAATTACATTCATGATCATGTTAAAAGAAGAGACAATTTTGTCTTTGTAGAATCACAGGTCAAATAAAAAAGTATATATGTATAAAGAAAATATATTAACCAACGACCATTTCAGAGGGGGCAGTGTGGAAATATGACTAAATATGGTTACTTAGCCAGTATACCTATAGCTTTTTGACGGAATTGTCAGAGGCTGCCATGGTAACAATTGTGTTGGCGTAAGCAGAGACGTGCACACTGTTGTATAAGTACTTGCGGCGAGCACGTTCGATTTTCTCTAACACGCCTCCAGCTACCGATGCGTACCAAACATTCCTTTTCTTTGATTTGGGAAGGGGTGTTATACCTCTTTGCTGTACAAAACAAAGGCTTGCAGAGTGAATGAAATGTGTAGGCACGTATTTCTATGGTTACCAGGTGACCGCTTTAAGAAATGAATTTACCCCACTATTTCACCTAAACAATTGAGCTGTAGTATCAAGATTGCATTGTTCTCGGTCTAAGGCCAATTTAGTTGCTTATACAGTGATTCATATCAGAATAATAAATGATCGTAGTCTAGATTATGCTTCGCTAGGGTGGAAATAAATGCATGACTTCTTGTAACAGTATTATCGATATATATCATGATATTTCGAAGTACAACTATTGAATTAAAAGTAGCAAACATATTACAGTTTTGGAGGATTGCGAACGCGTACGCGCTCGTTGATATCATACAATTCGAATGTCGTATGAACACCCTCGTTCTGACTAGAAAATAATATACTATCATACTTCACATATAATCAGAGTAGAAACAAATAAAAGATATACTAAATAATTAGATTTAAAAAAATAAGCTATCAGCAGTGCAATGTTTTTTTTGTTCGCTCCGATTTTTCATAAAAATAAGTTATCAAACTAATAGTTAAATCGCCTTTGGCTAGACCAATAAGCGTCAGTCCATGACAACGTCACGTTTGGGCGGAAAACAAAAATCATGGCGCCGCTCAGAGCATCTATAAAGAGCCCGTGATAGCAAAATATAAACTATGCCCATTCCTCAACCGAATTCATGTTTCGGGTGATTCAGGGATATTCGAAATGTGTGAATATAGGTCTTATTACACAGATTGCTTTGTGTTATGCGTTTTGGTCCGCTTTAACTGCGCCTTCTATCATACGCGCTTAATCCAGTTAAGTAGTTTGGAAATCACAAGATAACGAGTTTAGCGTGTCCAAACGAGCGCAAATCACAAGATATATAATACAAGATGTCTTTAAGATTGCAAATCACAAGATACTTACAAGATATCTTTAAGATTGGCTTTTACCGTGTGGACACAGCTAACGTTGACACGACACGCCTTCCATACCAGCGCGAGCACTTGCATGCATTTAAAAGTCGCCGCCGCCACTGGCTCGCTTGCAGTAGTAGATATGAAGTTAGTGGAGTTGTATTGTCCGACGCTAATCTCTCAACGTTCCTTACTCCCCTTCGCATAATATACAGGGATTTCATTTCATCCTACACAGTCACTGTGATGTACGAGGATTTGATTTTCTTTGTGATGGTGGAATATCATTTTGCTGATGATCGCTGTATAATAGTTAATAGTTAACTGGATTGATTATTATTTCCCGCCGGTTTTGTTCGGAAATTCTTAATCAAGGTTCGTTTTTCCATAAATCCTGTTTTGGAGAATTGTTTATCTAATCTTGTTTTGGAGAATTGTTTATCTAATCTTGTTTTGGAGAATTGTTTATCTAATCTTGTTTTGGAGAATTGTTTATCTAATCTTGTTTTGGAGAATTGTTTATCTAATCTTGTTTTGGAGAATTGTTTATCTAATCTTGTTTTGGAGAATTGTTTATCTAATCTTGTTTTGGAGAATTGTTTATCTAATCTTGTTTTGGAGAATTGTTTATCTAATCTTGTTTTGGAGAATTGTTTATCTAATCTTGTTTTGGAGAATTGTTTATCTAATCCTGTTTTGGAGAATTGTTTATCTAATCTTGTTTTGGAGAATTGTTTATCTAATCCTGTTTTGGAGAATTGTTTATCTAATCTTGTTTTGGAGAATTGTTTATCTAATCTTGTTTTGGAGAATTGTTTATCTAATCTTGTTTTGGAGAATTGTTTATCTAATCTTGTTTTGGAGAATTGTTTATCTAATCTTGTTTTGGAGAATTGTTTATCTAATCTTGTTTTGGAGAATTGTTTATCTAATCTTGTTTTGGAGAATTGTTTATCTAATCTTGTTTTGGAGAATTGTTTATCTAATCTTGTTTTGGAGAATTGTTTATCTAATCTTGTTTTGGAGAATTGTTTATCTAATCTTGTTTTGGAGAATGGTTTATCTAATCTTGTTTTGGAGAATTGTTTATCTAATCTTGTTTTGGAGAATTGTTTATCTATTGTTGGACGAATTTCGCATAACCCTACTTTGATGTTGGTAATTAACTGTGGCATGTTTCGTGCAATTTTGTCTTGACATGAGCAAAGATTGTAAATGTTTTTTTTCTACGAAGCAATACAAAAAAGGGAAAACAAACGTTATGTTGACATAAGTATAGAGATATTTTTACTGTAAGCATTATTTCCTTCCACTCCATACTTTTAGAAATATACATTCATATAATGTTCTCCTTGTCATTGCTTTACGTCGAAGGTTCAAGAACACTTTAATGTGACGAGAATTATTGACTTATCAACTTATCGAATTAAAGATATATTCCTTAAAATAAATTGTATAAGGGTAAATATTTGATCAGGGTTTCCCTATTTTCTGATTTTTCTGCAGCATTATACCGTTATGAAAATATTCAATAAAGAATTGATGACGATGTGCACATTCCCCAGCTTTACTAGGTCACTGTGTCCTTAAAAAGTCCTGATTTTTCTTGACTTGTATAATAAATCAGTTGTGTAAATATCCATTAGTTCAGTTGGCGCCGATCTGCAAATTCACAACCGTGGCGCGCTGTATTCCTTTTTATGTATTGACTTTCACAACATGTTTACCAGATCAAAATCTTCCAGAATGTTTTTTTTTTAAATTTTAATCTTCTCATTTTGTTGAACTGCGTAAATCCGCTTTGTTTGCAATGATATCAAAGTTGGCCTTGGATAGGCCTACAAACTCGCCATGTGGACTGTAATGCCTGTTATTACTTTATAATCATGTTCCCAGAATCCTAGGTATAATCTCTCCTTCATCTTAGCCTTCACAGATACATTTTTATTCCATCAATAACAACAACAAGAGCAGAATTTATCTTTGTTTTTGTTTTTGTCACACTTTCTTTCGGCGTTTCCTGACATACAGATCCGCTGTGAAAATAGCCATTAGCAAAGATAGATTCGATAAAAAGAATTCGCTCTGTTTTGCGTGTTATTCATCATGTTTTTATTTTATGTTTCACTCTTTTTATTTAGCCTATAGTTCGATTCTTCCAAATAGTGTGTTTGTCTTTTTGTCATTAAAGCATTTCCCAATTCAATGTATTAAATAAAACTTTTTTCCATCTAGATTTGATTTGCAGATGCACTGTGAAATTAGCCTATATACTGTATAATCATATACATGTAGATGTCGTCAAGTCGTCACAAGAAACTCGCTCTGACCTGTGATATTTTCATGTTCTCATTCTCGGCCGTTACTAGGTCACAGCTTTCCCGAAATGTCTCCTCTTTTTCTTCTCCCCCCCCCCCCCCCCCACCCACCACCAAATCAATAGTTTCTAGAGTTCCTTTTTAGTATATCATTGTTTTCTGTTTCCAGACTTACGATTGATTCATGAAGACATTGTATACCCTCACGATTTCTCTTGAAACTACAATTATTCTCAAATAACGGAAGTAGCGTCAGTGGGTAAAGTATATCGGCAGTGAATTATTTTATCAGTTCACATTTACAATCTCTCTCTGTAATATATATACTTCTCTTTACTTGCTCTCTATTTTTGATGAAGAGGTATTCTGGTCTAGTGGTCAGAGTTCCACTCTTCGCACTAATCGGCCCGGGTTCGAATCTTCGTCGCGTCTATCGGACGAAAAAAGGCGGTCCCAGGCGTAAATAATCATAATTGATTGAGCGCGTATGCAAAAGCAAAATAACTAACCATCTATTTGATGATTCATTAATATTAAAAAAAACGTTTCCCGATTTGTTTTTCTATCTTTATGCAGATCCGCTGTGATAGGCCCAGAAAGAAGAAAATGGCGTCGATGAGTAAACTCGCCCTGTGGTGCGTGATTCTACTCATGTTCACCTTCACCCTTCTAGTCTACATCTCGCCAGCAAAACCGTCCCTCAGATCAGTACTTCAAATACAAGGTGAGTCCCTAAAGGCCTGGGGGGTGTTTCACAAAGATCTTAAGTTGATCTTAGCACTAAGATGGTCTTAAATATTATGGAAAGCCATTAGTGTATTGAAACAGTTTTATAAAGGTTATGTTGAAATGCATAAAATGTTGATTCAAATCATATATATTTTCTAATTATCAAAGAGATTCATAATCTTCACATAAAATTCATGAAATCTCTTTGATAATTAGAAAATATATATGATTTGAATCAACATTTTATGCATTTCAACATAACTTTTACAAAAAATTTTCAAGACACTAATGGCTTTCCATACTATGTAAGACCATCTTAGTGCTAAGATCAACTTAGGATCTCTGTGAAACACCCCCTGGGCTGGTAAGAAATTCAATATATGTAAGAAATTTACTTAGCATGTTTCTAGGCTGTGAACTCGTATTAATTTTGTTTAGACTTTAACAGGCTTTTTACTTAGTCGTTTGTGAATGTGTATACCTTTCGAGCATGGTGGAGTTATAACTATTAGTTTGTAATGGTATTGTGCAGGTTTTGGTTACTAAAGCTTAGCCTTACCAAAACTGTACTACCCCTTTAAGCTAAATTTTGAATTAAGTATGGAATTTAATACCGCCCCTGGAACCCGTTGCAGAAAGAAATACAATCGATTGTAAGTTACAATTAACTGTAAATCAGAAAATTTGCGCGTTTCAACCAATCAGATTTGCGCACTTAGAACCCAGTCATGATCTGATTTACAATAAATTGTATCTTACAATCGATTATCTTACAATCGATTGTATCTCTTTCTGCAACGGGGCCAATGTCACATATCACCGAATAGCGTAAACGGATCTCCGACGAATAGGCAATTTGCGAAAACAAATTATCCGGTGGTGAAAGTCGACTCCATTGCTTCATGCACCAAACATTCCGCCGGATAGAACAACGCACATCCACATCACCTGACAAGTTAGTAACGGTCAAGAAATGCATACGAACGTATAGACAATGTTTTACTCTCCGTTTGGGATCCATTTACGCTACCCGGTGATGTGTGACCGGGCCTTAACCCTCTGAGTGCCGTTGTCGACTCTTGACGAAACACTCATATATAAAGTATGTTGTTTTGCTCCTAAATGCATAGAATAGACAAGTGTTGAATTAATTGTATTTATAAGCACTTGACTTCTTACTATGCCTCTACTATCATTGTTGGTGAACAGAAACTCGTCTAAAGAACTCGGCAAATTGGATCCTGGCAATTTAATATGGCACTCTAGGGGGTTAATTAGACCGAAATAATGATCTCTCAAGTCATTACCTAAATCGTATATTGTATTAATGATCTCTCAAGTCATTACCAAAATCGTATATTGTATTAAGCAAATGTGCGAAGTCACCTATGGGAAACAGATAAATGGCGCCAAACGAGTGCCGTGGATCATCATCATTAAATCATATAGCCAGCCCCCTGCACTCGTGCTTTATTATATAATTGTCTGTTTGGTCACTTTCACCATTTTGGTCTACTTCTTGCCATTAAACACCCATAATATGGTCAGTACTTCATTAAGTGGAAAAATGGGAGCCATTACTTAGATCAATCATCGCTCAAATTATTGCCCAAACTAAAGAAGGTGTGGTATTGATTAGTATTTATAAATTAAGTCTGCTAATTTAACAACATGCATCTGATACATTCGATATCACGTTGATATTATATTCAATCTAAAACTAATTTTCTTCCTAAAAACATCCATGATATACTTACTTGAAAGAATAATTACTGTACTTTGACTGGGTTTAAAAATATTCACTATAGTAATGCGATACTAACTAGGGAAATGTTAATGCATCCAACAATAGTCACCTTTATTATTATATGTATGGTGCATGATTGTGTTGTATTTCCCATGTATCATTTTCATATTACACTGATCAAATATTCGGATTATAAAATATAATGTAACAGGAACGTACGTAAGAAATGCATGAAAATGAATACGTGACAAGGCCGAATGCGAAATACACCATCATTATCGAGATATACTAATTATCATAAATATCAGAAAAAAAACCAATACATCATTCCACATTGGAACTAGAAGTAGGTGATTTACATGCATGTATTAAAGGGAAAGTTGAGTTTTGGTAGAGAGGGCGCTAGACTACTTAATTGGTTTGTGAGGTAATGAAAAACTGAGTGTAAAATTTGAAAGAGCATAATATTTAAACAATAAAATCATCTTTGTTTGATCAAAATCGGTTCAGAAACGGCTGAAATATCCATAAATATAACAATTTGTAATAAACCCGGGGCCCCGGGTTTATTAGAGAATTTTGAACCAGCCGTTAAAAATTCCAAAAAATGCTTCCTCTTTTCAAAAAGTTACAAAATAGGTATTTAAATAGTTGGTTATTTCGCTATCTAATCACTATTTCAACAAAGCATCACATGCACAATATTTTATTCAAAATGGTTGAAACCGATGAGTGTTTAGAGAGCGCCCTCTTACGTTTTAACGGCTCTTTTTGAATGATAACATGATCTTTACTACGTCATTTGTAATTTTGTGTTCCTTTCTAGTTATAACTATTAGTTTGTAATGTAATGATGCAGGTTTTGGTTACTAAAATTCAGTTTCACTAAAACTGTACTCTCCTTACCAGAACTCAACTATCCCTTTAACTTGAGAAGATGCTATTGGATTTGTCCCTCAATCATGCTGATTGACCCAATGACCATGCATGATCAACAGAACCGGTGAAGTTAATTCCGAAGATTGACCCGTAATTATCGTAGCCTTCACCGAGACAAGATCAACGTGGGAATCTTGAGGTCAGAAAAGAATGATCAGTTGGTCAGATTTAAAAAAAGAAGAAAAAAAAGGAAGCATCGCTGCTTGGCAAATTGTTCCTACTGTCTAACACTGCGTCAACACTCGAGTTGGAAAGTTGGAAGATTGTAATTCGAACCCAGCATAAAGAGAAATTAAATAGGATTCATACGACCGGGAGTTCAAACAAATTACACGTCAATCTAATTAATCCCCACATATTCCTTCCGAGATAGATTACGAAAACTTGCAATTCAATATTATACAATGTCAAATTCTATTCAAATACGATATAAAGTTTAGTATACAGTTCGTAACAAATAGAAAAAACGCGAATGTGTTTGGATGTGCATTTGTTTGTATTTTTGTTGTGTTTTTTTATTGTGTGCGCGCTCGCGTGCGTTTGTGTGTGTATATTATATATGTGTGTTTGCGTATGTGTCCGTCCGTGTGTATGTTGAACAGTTGAACATCTCTACGGAAAGGCTATTTCAAGAAGCATGGCCATTGTAATTCTTAGGTCTTCTTGAATGAAAAGGTATTACATAAAGATGCATTTTGGATATTGATGATAAAATCTAGTTGTCTTTCTCCAGGAGGTAGCTGTCAAAATGTGTATGCAGAAAAGGTTCAATGCATTAATTTAGATAGCTCTTAGACATAGCGCTCCTCTTTTTATGAAGTACACGCAGATTCAGTTTCATCTGATAGTTCATGTCATGGCAAAAGAACAACAACTAAAACGGAGAAGGTGATCGATTTATTAGCTGTTCTTCCCTTTAAGTTTTCATTAGGTCGACATTTTTTTGCAGATTCGAATTTGAAAGAATAAATAGAATCAAATGTCAAAAGCTATCAAACACGGTTAGAATTCATGCCAATCTGAATGTTCAATTTGGATTGTATTCTTACACCCGATTTGTATATGAAAACATTGCACGTTCCTCATACCGCCTCATTGTGTAGTAGCCTATACTATAAATTAACCCACTTTTCAACAAATTTAGAAACTCCTCCAGAAAAATTAACACTCATCTGAATGACGACAGTGATGCATTATCATTACGACTGTGAAGCTTCATAAATGTTCACACATTAAATTCACTTAACGATTGAAACGAAACTAACAATAACCAAAATATTTAATATTGATTAATATGATTAAAATAATGCATGAAAAAGATCATCATTAACATTTCCGAATGATGGTGCTTCACTGTAAAAACCTGTATTGAATTAATATGTCATCGAACGAATTAAACCTTGCCTTTATAAGCAACTTGTTTTCATTGCCGGTATGTTATGTTGTCATGTTTACCGTGCAGCTATATAGAGGGGGCCAATCGAGGTTTGTTATGCATGGCTTTAGTCTAAATGCCATAACTAGTATTCATAATTGGTTCCTATGCGACGAAAATTAAGTAAAAATACATGTCAATAGTTACATTTGATTATTGGCAAAAACATGTAGAGGGTGTGAGAACTGACGTATTTTGTCTATGCCACTTTCTTTAATTACTTAGTTATAGACAGTTATGTACATGTACATTCAAACCTGTCTTACCGGCTACCTGTTTATAAGAGTCAATCCTCCGATAGTAGACAAGACAAGTGATCACTTGCATAGAAAGAAAAAAACAGTGTTAATGAACGTGTCTGTATAGGTCACCTGTCTACCGTGGCCACTGTCTAGTTTCCCTTATAATGTGGTCACTAATATACCCAGGCTTGACTGTATAATTATGAATATACGAGTATCACCCTTACCAATATTTGTTTTGTTTTTGCTAATGATTATTATGAATATGAGTTTAAAGGCGAAGGAATAATATTGTCATGTGAATAAAGTATACATTTTTGCAGACATGAACAATAAAAAGATACAATATTCACCCCTCCAAAAAAAGAAAAAAAGAAAGAAAGACAAATCTCGTATTAGTCGATCCTGACTATGCCACTGGATTTACTTTTGTATTCTTGTGTTATTTATGCACCGAGATTATCATGGATATGGGCTCACCTGCGAAGTTAATTGAGCCGTACTCGGGTTTTTGCAATAGACGGGTCTATTAATGACTTCAACATTCTCCATCATCTTTATACATGTATTTATCTTCATGAGCATTACCGATGATAAACCTCCCCAAAGTTCAAAGGCAAATTTGCAAAATTTTCCTGCAGAGGCGCTGCCCCTGCAACCCCGCCAGGGGGCTACCGCCCCCTGGACCCCCAGTTTCTGGATTTATCCCTGTGATCAAAATCGGTTCAGAAACAGCTGACATATCAATAAAAAGATCCGATTGGAATAAATGTGGGATCCCCTATTTATTCGATGATTTAAGATTTTTTTTTTTACAAAAGATGTTTTTAAATAGTTGTTGATGGTCTCTCTATTTACTTATTATTTTAACAAATCATCACATGCACGATTTGTTTTATAAAAAATGGTTGAAACCAATGCCTTTTTAGAGAGCACCCTCTTGTGTTTTAACGGCTCTTTTTAAACGATAACAGGCTTTTTTCTTAGTCGTTTGAAATTGTTTATACCTTTCGAACATGGTGGAGTTATAATTATTAGTTTGTAATTTTATGGTGCAGGTTTTGGTTACAGAATTTATGTTTGAACCAAAACTATACTATCCCTTTAACTGGAGATTGCAGTGTGCAAATTCGCCCGGAAATGAGAAAGCTCCCAATGTTTCTAATTTACATTTTGAATCCTTACTTACAGAAATGATCAAAACACGAAGCTTCTAGACTATCACCATTCATTCGCCTGTAATACTCTACCATTTCCGCGTGACGTTGCCATAAATTGCTACCAAACTAGTGAAATAGAACGAATAATGAATACAAAAATAGGGAACCTGTATGTAATCGTCTGCACAATTATGGCAGATATGGCGATTGGCAAGTTAGCAAATAAAACTTAATTATCCGTGCAAAAAACCCCAAACAAAATAGATGAAAATATAAGAACAGAAAAATAGCCTGTGATATGACTAATTACATGTAATTTATTTTGAGGACATGTAATTTTATGGTCCATTTCTGAATTAGCGAGACATAACGAATTGTTTATAAATAAATACATGTACGTAATCGACTAGACTGCACGTACGGAGCGGAAATAGGACTTTGGAATATAAGACGTCTGTATCCATCAATAAAAAACATTATTCGAGGCAGGTGGGAGGATACCTGTTTTTGTACATAACGTAGGGGAAATAGTATTGTGGAAATGAATGACATTTAAATTCGAATTTGCATTCTTAGCTACAACATATTTAGAGTAGTAATTTCAGAGTAGTACTTTCATGTGCAAATAAAGACATCGAACACAAATAGTAAGAAACAAAAAACTGAATCAAGCGAAACGAAACTTGAACCTTTCAGTATTGTTTTGAGATGACGACCCACGGGTAGAGGAGAACGAAGTGGCCTAATTCCTGCCGCACCATAGTGGCCCCATATTAGACAATGAATAAATAAATATATAATAACACACTTGTGATTTGTTTTCACAAGTTTGTCTCCTTATGAGAATCCATGTCCCCTCTTTGCTCCCCCTTGTCTACTTTAACCCAAACAGCCTCATATATCTTGAATAACATATAAGATTACATATTGATGGATTTGACCATGTCTTCTGGGATGTTTAATTACACGAACTGTCACCATTAGGGTGCGCACAGTGAGCTGCAAGTGATATTGATGCGGCGGAACGAATTACAGTTGCAGGTGTAACCACTGGGCTGTGTACGTATGCGATTACATCTTGAAGGCTGAAGCGACGACACGAATCGGTAGTTATCTCACTGGCGAATCTAAAGGGGGGTTGGGGAGGTTGGGAGGGGGGGGGGGGGGGGTAGATACACTTTACAGACCGGATGATGTAATTGATATGTTTTACAATGGATGAGGGAAGGTAGAGGGGGAGCATGTGACACAGGCTAAATTTTGCTCAGCCGTTAACTGCTATCCGTTTTCATTTTTGTTTGGTATCCAACCGGGGGAGGGGTACGACGGCTTCACCCCATGGTGGCTACGTCACTGCTTTCTGCATGTTCTGTATGCATTGTGCACCCTCAAGTACTAGTATTGCCCCTTGTTGATCATTTTACAAGAAAGACACATCACTAAACCCGTTTTTGCACTGAATGGCACCCTCTTCCCCGGTCTGGGTTGACCCTGAGTACGCCACTGAATTCTTGAAAGCCAAATGGTATATTGGGGAAACGTCCAACACACAAACAATGGCATATTCGCTTTGATCACCGACCATGTGAAAGAGCAATTAAAGGGGACCACCGGGCAAAGAACAACACATTATTATATGTTTTGGTACCGTTTTGTGATATCAAATAGATACCCAACATTTTGCAAAGGGTTGTGTAATTCATGAACAAAGCAATTAATTTCCACCACTTACGGAACAACTGCTATTTCCTGGTTCCATACGGGCCAACCATTTGCGAGTGCGCCAATGCTATTCACGCGTACGTTTGTAGACAATAGATTCCCGGGCGATTCGTTCGCTCTGCACACATTGCAATTCACCGCACGCATCGCAGTCTACGCAATTCAGACCGCATGAACGCATGCTTTAGAATGGTGATGCGTTTCCAATTTTTTTTTTTCTTTCTGGAAACATATTTTTGTGAACTTTTTGATGGAATGGAATACTAAAGATGTTACCTTACTTTAATAAGAATATTATTTTTGGGTGGTGGTACCCTTTAACTGTTCGTAATGAAAAAAAGTCTATTGCCACAGATTAAATTCATCGGCATATGCATGATACGCAACCCACGTCACCCGATAATTCGAACGGGTAGTCACGAGTACCCAAGCCGGCGAAGACGGGCGGAACAAGCTCTGAAATTTTGGCCCAATCTCAGTGGCGCGCATGGAACTTTTCTTATATTTATTTCCGTCACGTTTAATCAATTTTGACGGAATTACAAAATAATTCAAGTATTCAACTGATTGAACTAAGTAATTTTCCTCTTTTCATCTTGAGCTAGCCCTAACCTTGCAACTACATTTCATTAACATTGTGACTGTCTTCTTCCTGTCAAAATCTTTTTTACTGTATTCTGTTTGTTTCTTTCCCAAGTACATTGAAATGTGAATCATATTAATTTTGGGGTTTTAATTGATAACGATCTTCGTGTTTCTTCTCTTCTTGACAGATGATTCCACGCCCGACATCAGACCAGTACAGAGTTTAGCGTCCCATGATGAGCACGAACACGAACCAGTACACAAACATGTTAGTAGGATTTCATACATGTATAAATTAAATTTTGCCTTCATATTTGTGACCTTTTTATTTAAATTTGGTGTATATTTATTGTCATGAAAACATTAACAACATTACAAAACTTAGACTTAGTACAAAAGACAGAAATTGTTTATGCGGGGATCTTATTTGATTTGTACATTAGCAGTCTTTCACTCTCGGACAGATATCGTGATGATGGACATAATTTAATTTGTACATTTTTCAAAAGTGTAAGATCGTTTTTGTAGAAAATAAAGTATGCGTCTCTTCCCCCTTAGAAAGAAGAGAGAGAAAACTTGATGAGCATGGTTTTTATTTTGCACCCTATTCCACATACACTTCACCACATATTTGTTGTGAGAAACGTGTATACATGAAACGAAAATAACTATAAATTATACAACCGCGGGTTGTAGTCAATGTAAATTAAATGAAATGATTACAAATTCTGTGTGTAAATGATATTCTCTTTCTCGCTTATAATACTCCAGATCAGTATAGCCTCTTCCTCTCCCACGCACATACCTCATGATGACAAGGGACCTGTAAGTGCTCTTCAGACGGCTGTCAATCGCTCTGGAGCATTAGCCATCCAGAGAAAAGAAGCGGAAAAGAAAGACCAGACAGACGAGGAGGAGGCCGCCTTCATGCGCGCTCAGCGCGAAATACAGAAGCACCGACGTGCCGTTGTCGACCGCGTGTGTAAGAAGTACAACGCGAACGCGGAAGTAGATGTACTCAGTCATCCGCCGTGGAACGTCATCGTCGACGAGAAATACAAACTCGTTTACTGCTTCGTCCAGAAGGTCGCGTGCACCAACTGGAAGAAGGTGTTCCTTGTTCTGAGCGGCCACTTCAACAGGACGGAGGACATTCCGCAGTTCTTCACCAACCGACAGGGCGCGAAGCTGCTCAAGTCCCTGGAAGACTACCCTGAACAGGACAGGATAAGGATCATGCGGGACTACACCAAATTCATGTTCGCGCGGCACCCGTTCTCGCGCGTGCTCTCGGCGTACCGCAACAAACTCGCGCCTGATAGCACGTTTTCCCGTGCGTCCCAATGGCAGCGGAAAGTCGGACAGCGGATCATCAATCAGTTCCGCGGTGGCGGGCCCAACCCTGCTGCTGGAACTGGTGCCTCCAGTCAAGGGTTCAACAAGAGCAGCTATGACCTCTCGTTCGGCGAATTTGTGAAGTTCGTTTCAACGCACGAGGGAGGGACGAAAGGAACCAATAAGCACTGGCGGGATCTGTACACAAGCTGCATGCCGTGTAAGATGCAGTACGACATCATCGGAAAGATAGAGACTATAGAAGATGATGCGCGTTACATCCTGTCGCTGAGTGGCGCCAAGGAGGCTGTCAACTTCCCGTCTGCAGAGGGCAGCTCACCCACTAACAGCTCGGACCCTGAACACATCCAGAAGTACTTTGCGCATTTACCAAGCAAGGACATCACAGACCTGTACAACAGATACATTGTGGACTTTAAGATGTTCGACTATCACGCAAAGGTGGACGATGCGCTTGACGTCCGGTGACATAACTAGTTGTAGTTAGGTTAGGATGAATCAATTTATATTCAGAGGTTTATTTTTGTCATTTGAATATCCTTGTCTATTACTGATTTCGCTATGAAATTTCAAATAATGCTTTTCTATCATTAGTTTCGTTATGAAATAAGAATATTTTTTCCATTCTCTAGTGCCATTTTGGTGATTGTTTTTGTATGGAGTCTTTAAACAAATATTACATTTTTGTGTAAATAGTTGTATACAATTTCATTGATTGATTATTGGTAACAGAATGTCAGGCATTTATTTGTACAAACAGTATGAACAGTGTGAACAGTGTGAACAGTGTGAACAGTATGAACAGTATGGGAGTAATTTTTAGCTCATCCGGCCGAAGGGCCCGATGAGCTTATGCCATGGTGTGGCGTCCGTCCGTCCGTCCGTCCGTCCACAGTTTTCAAAATGCTTCTTCTTCGTTATTTTTCAACCAATTTTGATTCGGATTGTTTCATAAGATAGGGCTAGGAGGGGGATTTAAAACTTCTACACAGAATCGTGAAATTCATTATCTGGTAATTTATGCAAATTTATTCGAAATCACAAAAAATGCTTCTTCATTTCTCGACCGATTTTGATTTGGTTTGCTTTATCTGGTAGAGCTAACTTTGGTACACTAAACTTTTACACAGAATTTTGAAATTTTTCTCCATTAATTAATTATGGTAATTTATGCAAACTTATTCAAAACATAACAAAAATTGCTTCTTCTCCCTCATTTGTTTACCAATTTTCATTCTGTTTGTTTTGTCTGATAGGGCTAGCTGGGGGCTTCAAAACTTGTGCACAAAATTTTGAAATTCATTAATTATGCTAATTTATGCAAATTTATTCAAAATAAAAAAAATGCTTAGAACTTCATTTCTCAACCCATTTTGATTTGGTTTACTTTATCTCATAGTAGCTAATTGGGGGGGGGGGGGGGGCTTCAAAATTGGTCAACTGATTTTTATTTGGTTTGCTTTATCTTTTTTTTACATTTTTTTTCTTTATCATTTTTTTTTTTATGGAGCCCTGGAAGGGACCCAGCGGTGCAATCATCTATAATTTTTTTTTCCTTTTTTTTTCTTTTCTTTTTTTAATTATTATTATTATTTTGTTTTCCCCCATGTCCCTTCCGGGGCGTCAAATTTAGATTTTTTTCACTCTAATTTTTTAACATTTTGTTTTAATGTCCCCTTCCAGGGCATCAAATTTTTATTTTTGACCAGTTGAAAAGTGTACCACATGAAATTTGCGATATTTGATGTTGCGAGATGCCGGATGAGCGCTATGTCATTGACGTTCTGGTCATTTTTAGCCTGAATTTTCCCATGTGAATTATTTAATTGGTTTACTAACATATTTATTCAGTTTTCCAGGTACAACATACATGTCCCGATACATGTATGTATTGGATATGCATACTACTTTAATATACATCAAATTAAAGAGTGAATATATCATGAAACATTACATTAAAACATCTAACTTAGAGCTGTTTCATATTGAAAAGGCATCCACACTTTGAAATTTTGAAAAGTCTATTCATTAACATGCGTTGTCAATAAAATAAGTATATTTTTATCAGAATATTTATACAGCTGCTTATTGAGTATCAAGACCTGGCCGTCAGAAGTTCAGAACAATTATGCACCTACGAGGTTACCTAGCTGGAATGCTCCCCAGGGAGTGGACAATGTGCACTTTGTGTGCTGGATTGAGTGCAGTATGTATCCGATGACCGGGGTAATAATAGTGATGCGCCGCGAGCGTCGAAAGACGGAACGTGCGCTATATAAGTAGCCACCATTATTATTATTATTATTATTATATTAGAAGTGGCATAGAAGTAATTCATAGCTCGATTTGATTAACGAATCAAATGATTAAATAATGGATAAAGTATTTATAAATTGACCAATTGATTACAGGTCGTCGTAATGACAACTCAAATTACAAAATATGTATACATGATGACAATGTCTTTTCAACTCAGGTACTTTTGGAAAAGCTGCGATGTGAGATTGGTAATCATGTCCTAAACTTTGTGATTGAAATTGTACTTTTTTCATATACATGTGGTACGTTCTCTAATTTATTTATGTTCTTTAACTGAGAGCGGTTCTTAGGGTTTATGTTCGCTTGGTCTACACTCAGTTGATCTACAACTCATTTGGTCTACTACCTGATGACTTTAACTTCAATTTCCCCAACTCCAAACACGATCCCTAACCCAAAACCTAACCCTGACCCTATTCCACACCCCTTACCCTAATAATAATCCCTAATTATAATCATAAGCGCCAGAATTTATAATTTTCTAGTAGACCACATGGGAGTAGACCAATCGGCGAGTTACCGTTCTTAGTTATTGCAAAGTTTGTTGTTCTGCTGAACTTACTGGTTGGCAATTCCAATCAAAGCGTACAAGTTTAAGTAACAATCTACAATTTTGCCATTTGAATCATGTCAATATTTATATGACTACTTCAAGCATTTCAGAACTTGTACCTATAAAGTATGATGAGAACATACATGTACATACATATTTAAAGGATTCAAATGCCAAAGGGTCAGTATGTGGTATAACACTGACGTTGTGTTCAGGTTTGCTGGGAATCATTACCCTGCTACAAAGTGCTTATCATTACAGGGATCTAGTATTAAACTCTAGCGGTTTTCTTATACCTTGGCCCTGTTGCAGAAAGAGATGCAATCGATCGTAATGTTGTGATTAATTGTAAGTCCGATCATGTGACTAAATGCGCTCATCTGATTGGTTCAAATGCGCAAATTTTCTGACTTGCAATTAATTGCAACTTTGCAATCGATTACATCTCTTTCTGCAACGGGACCCTGGTATGCGTATTAACAATAGAAGCATGGGATAGGTTTTGGTTGTTCGAATTTCCCTTTCGTTAAAAAGATATTTACGATTGAAGTGTTCAGATTGTTAACTATTCACTGGATAGTCATAACCGTGTACAAAGTCAGTGAAATGAGTTAGTGAATATCACTTTGCATTTTCGCTCATTACTCAGCTATATAACATCCATTTAACGTGAAGTTGTTACATATTACTCGGTGGACATATCAGATCACAACAAAACACATTGTATCATCCATTCATCACTTTTTGCACATGTCAACGAAGTTAATAGATCCCGTTAAAGGTTCCCTGAAATCCAAATGCAAGTTGCCTTCAACTATTATGTATTAGTGTATACATCAACCATTTGTTGACCTACATATGTTTTGTATATTTAAAACATTTTAGCAATTATTGTCTTCAGTTTGCTGTTTTTTTTTTTTTTTTTTTTTTTTTGTGGGGGGGGGGGGGGGGGGGGGTTGGGGAACCATACAATTTTGTCTAATATTTTGTCCATATATTGTCAAATTTTATGATAAATACCTCTTTTTGATAACCAAAACGGCTTAGTTTACATGTGTTTAAGAACACGTCTAAAAACGTGGTTGGTAATTATATTGTAAGGAACGTTTTATTTTTCTTGAAAGTTCAGGACTAATTTTGATTTAAAGGCATACAAATTATTTCGTTGTCTGATAGAGCAACTATATTTTCAAACTGAATAGCAGATTGAGAAAAACCAATCTTGAATCGATATTTTGGTCAATACTAGAGATTGAGGTTTTTTTGTTTAAGATGGGCTTTGGGGCAACCATACATTGATGTAATTTTGTTTTACAGGCCCGCTTGAGCCTAGCTAGAGCTATAGCAAACAAGTTAGCACTGTATACATAGTACATACGTATATTAATCACGACTTACTTATTGTGCACAAGAGGCCTTATTATTGGTAACATATACTGGATAGTGAAGGTTTTCCTCAACAGATAGAGTTTCATAGTGCCTGGTGTGTATACTAGACAAGTCTTCCAGTCTTAGAGTGGTATTTTGACTTTAAAGGCATATATGCGTGGGTTATAAAGGGTAGTCAGCAAATTCCAACTCGACTCCACCGTAATCTCTCGAGGTAAACTCAAGATATATGTTGGATCGATCGAAGAGAGGTGCTTCGAAATATCTGAACAAAGGCCTTCTTATGAAATTGCATGCAGCAAACAAATTTCTCACGCTGACACCTAGCCATCAAACGGCGGCACTTTGAAGTCGGTTGCGGTTAAGCGTGTTACGTGATATTTTCGCTCGTAAACATCTCTGATGGATCTCCATTCGACTAGTACAAACATTCCGAACGCGACTATTTTTAATGCATTTTTGAATCGGGTATTCAGAAATGGGACAGTTTGCGATCGCTACTTATAACTGAGCCAATGGGGATTACGTACCGTGCGTAAAAGTGCGCAAGATGGATCCACGCGTCTAATAATCCACGCATATATGCCTTTAATAACCGGAGCTAGAACAAGATCACTCATACAATCTGAAGAAGACCAGTACAAGTATATATATATTTCGACATGCAGTTTGTTTGGTCACTAGCCGTCTGTATAGTGAATATGAATCGTTACAGGTTTAGGGCATTACATAATATGTATATTGATAGCAAATACAGTGAAAATAAGAGCAAAGGGCACTTTCATGTTTTAAATACCGTTGGTCAGTACTGTTTAATTATGGTCATTATTTCCATTGTCTTGTTTGTCTTTGTCAAAGTATGGGATGTTCGTTTATCTTTAAATATAATTCTAGATTGGATTTCTTTGCATAGCTCTATGATAATTAAACATGTTAATTGAAGATGGGCAGTACCCACAATTAAAATTAAATTTAAATGCACGCATTTATATAATTATTTGTTTGAATGACATAATCGTATACAGATGGAGATGTATCGGATTCAAAACCGCCGTTGATTTCTTTTCGCGTTCGCTTGTAAAGGGATCTATAGCAACATTGTTGAAAATCCACAAAACTTACTTATAACTACTAACCGTAATTACGTACCTCGTTGTATTCGTATTAAAGGGGAATTAACTCCTATCCTTTTGACTTACTGGATGTGATGAGAGCATAACTACTATCATTGCTAGTCACTTATTTCCTCATGAATATTCCCGATTACAAAAATAATCAATATTTTATGGACCACTGTCGTCTGCTTTCAATGCCCATAGGAGGCGGCCATTTCTTCAACTACTCGTGGTGAAATGACGTGGCAGGCGGAGAACACAATAGCATTATCGTAACCCGCTATTGTGTTCTCCGCCTGACACGTCAATTCACCGCGAGAAGTTGAAGAAATGGCCGCCTCCTGTTGGCATTGAAAGCAGACGATAGTGGGCCATAAAATATGGATTATTTTCATTATTGGGAATATTCATGAGGAAATAAGTGACTAGAAATGACAGGAGTTATGCTCTCATCACATCCAGTAAGTCAAAAGGCTAGGAGTTCCTTCCCCTTTAATTACATGTACCAATAGAAGCATAGAACAGGTTTGGGTTTTCCGAATGTATCTTTTGTTATAAAGATATATCTGATTGAAGTGTTCGGACTTGGAATTCTCCCTGGGAGAATTTCAACTGTGTACACAAAGTTATTGCAATAAGTTAGCAAATATCCCTTTGCGTATTCGCTCATTACTCAGTCATATATGACATTCATTTACCACGGAATGTTCCCACATCACTTAGTGGACGTATCAGATCACAAAAAGCCACATTGTATCAACCCTTCTTGAGTTTTCAAATGTCGATAAAGTTACTAGATCCCTTTAATATCTCTTTCTAAGTGGTTGCATGTAATTTGAGAGTATAACTATTACGCGAAACGGAGTGCCATAAGGTAGAGAATGATTCACATTGAAATCATGATAAGCTGTGATTTTATTGTACTAAAATAAGAATGTACTTCTGTATCAAAGACAAAATGTTGTTCTATACTGCATGGATTTCATGCGTCTAAAATCTGGGAGATTTTCCGGAAATATATATGTTTTGTATAAAAACATGACACAATACTACACCATCAAATTATCACGAGTCGTCTGATTATTTGTATTGCCTATGTTATGCTTAACATAATTATTGAATGTAACCACATAACAATGATTATAAGATAGAAGTGTAAGAAATCGGATGAGGGGCGTTAAGTCAGTTTTAAAGGGGTAGTTCAGTTTTGGTATAGAGGGCGCTGCACGAAATAATTTTTTTTTAGAGATAATGACAAACTGAATGTAAAAATAGAAAGAGCATACAATTATAATGGCAGAATAAACTTGATTTCAAATTCGGTTCAGAAACGCTGAAATATCAATAAATATATCCGATCGGAATAAATCTGGGGCCCAGATTTATTCGATGATTTTTTATTTTTTTTATTTATAAAATGCTTACACTTTTTCAAAAATGTTCAAAAGAGGTTTTTAAATAGTTGTTGATGATATCTCTCTATTTAATCATTATTTTTAAAAAAACATCACATCTTGTGTTTTAATGGCGCTTTTTGAATGATAACAGGCTTTTTACTTAGTCGTTTGTAACTTTATATACCTTTCGAGCATGGTGGAGTTATAACTATTAGTTTGTAATGTTATTGTTCAGGTTTTGGTTACTAAAGCTCAGCCTTACCAAAACTGTACTACCCCTTTAAGCTAAATTGACTTATGCCCCATCTTGTAGATCGGAGCTTCCACTATATGATGTCACATGTTCATGTAATAAATACATGTAGTTCTAAGCAAAGAAAGTTACATTTGGTTAATTCAGGGCTCCCAAACATTGAACGTGATTATTTTCTCCAAAGTACAACAAGTGACTTAACCCCCTTCTCTTTCTCAACCGACGCAAAAGGTATTTCACGAAGGATGAATTGATTATGGTGATGTTGAATGTGGTGGTGGTGGTGACGATAACGACGATGATGGTGTTGGTGGTGGTGGTGGAGATGAGGATGATGATGATGACTGCGGTGATGGTGATGGTGATGATGATGATGGTGGTAGTGGTGCGGTTAAGGATGATGATGATGATGACCGACATGATGATGGTGATGATGATGATGATGATGAAGATGATGATGATGATGATGATGACGATGATGATGATGATGATGACAGACAAATTATGTTGTCATTAAACTGGAAACAAATACTGACTGGAAAAACAACAATTTATTATGTTTAACAATCAATACGAATAATCCCGGTTCTGTGATAATTCAAAAACTAAAAGGCTCGTCTAAAAGCCTTACGAGCTTGAGGCATGTATATAGGTTCAAGCTCCTAAATATGCGTGAGATTGTGTGTGTACTCCATTAGCATATTGTCTTATGTGAAGTATACATGAATAATGCAAACAAACAAAAACGGTACAGATATTTTGACAAATTCGAGATAAGTGTGATTTAACCTGTGTAAAAACAAGGAAAACAATACGATGATTGTAAACATATCTTCAGCTAGGTCCTTATACAAAATAAATAAGATATATAACAAATAATTTCCTGTAGTAAATCCGAATATATGGGTCTCCCCCCCACCCCCCCCCCCCCCCCC